>NBZA01000610.1:178660-228721 GCA_003054995.1 Aleochara bilineata
ACTAGATGCGCTGCGAATAGTTGGCAATTTGCGTATTTGCTTGACTATAGGAATATGTTAACTGTTCAACAACTGGGCACACTCGTTGGCCAGCTAATCCAACTGCCGCGACACTTATAACGTTGATGTCTTCGTGCTAACTAGCTTCTTGTAGCCTTTTGATTGTCGACCGTCCTGTAACCACTGTGATATGCAGACGACAGGCGAAAACACGACAGTTTTGCAACACGATGTACGACACAACGGGCGGACGCGTGTCTTTCAACGTGGCGCTCTACAAATACTTGCGTTCGCTCACTTTTGCCGTAGGTACTCACGTTCTCTTCTATAAAAATGCAGAGCTTTTTCACCCCTACGAAAAAGTTGTGTGAAAATACGCCGCTTCACCACATTCAGCAACCTCCCAATTTCTTGTCGAATGTCAATATGGCGGCTGTACGGTGCAATTCGTACTTCATGCCACGTCTCGGTCGGTGCCCTCTACGATTGGCCGTGGACGCACACACGTGACCACATGTTGTCAAAAAAGATCGTTACTCAACTTTTGTTACAATAAATAATAATAATAAACATTAAAAATGTTTAAAAAGGCTCTTATTTTAATGCATTAATGATTTTTCAATCTATTCTTCTTCAATAATTCGCATAATATTGCTTATTGTTACATTACATTGAAGCGTTGGCATCATGGCACATATTTAATCAATTTCATTAGGCCTAGTGGGGATCTTATACTAAACATACAAGAAAAAGTGAAGTTACATTTCTAATGAAATCACATAAGTCTATTTCACTTTTCTAACAAATGTTGCATTTATATGAACACATGTGATAGTTCTAAGTACTCTAACCTCTAAGAATGTTTTGCAAAACTCTATTTCATTAAACAAATTAAGTTAAAATGCCGTATCCACGTTCACCATTCGCGGTTGATTTTAGTTCAGACAACATAATTCCATCAACTTACAATATCTCTAATAAGGTAATTTAAAAGTATGTTAAGTTTATAATGCATCTGTATTAACTTTTATAACTTTTCAGGAAGATATTATTAACAACCTGACAGAATGGCTGTGCAAAACACCAACTAGCACAACAATACGAATTAATCCCAGTGTTTGCTGTGCTGACGAAGTTATAAAGTTAATTGAAACTAACTTGGTGCAAGTATGAGATTTTACTTCCAAAATATAATTGTTTAACAACGACTCTTACATACATATCAACTAACAAACGACCAACTTCCAAATATCTATGTGCACGATATTCTAAAAAATGTTATTATAATTGAACATTTTAATAATAATCAAGTCAAAGAACTTCATAAACAAATAATTGTAGATCCTGTCTGCGGTGCTGCCATCTTGCGTGGTGCTCATTTATTTGCTCCAGGCGTTATCGGCATGACCAAAGGTATTGGAAGATTAGAAACTTTTGCGGGCATCAGTCAAGAGCAGATAAAACTATTTTAACATTTCTAAAGATTGCAGAAACGGTGACTTGGTTAGTATACACGCAGACATTTCTAGGAAAAATAAGTGCAAGAAGGGTTTCGCAGAGGTGTTTCAATCTGACCACAAAGTTCTGATTGCGAATGGAGTTGTGCTACAAGACCGAAGTGACTTATTCAAGACTGAGAAGCAAAGGTAGGGACCTAAACTTTTATTAACCTTATTTTACGCCATACTTTTATAGTACGGGTATTGCGGTCGAAATAACTACAACAATATGCGGTGCATTTGCGCTAGATCAAGATATCCTTCTGAAACATGGCGCTTTACTCCAGAATTTACCATCAGTTGTATGCGTTGAATGTTTGAGCCCTGAATCACACGATATTGTCTTAGATATGTGTGCTTCTCCCGGTGGGAAAACTTCTCATATATCTCAATTAATGGGCGAGTCGCCAATGGGGCGTTTAATTGCGATTGATAAAACTCCAATCAAAGTTGCGCAACTGAAGCAAACTTTAACGTCTCTTAATTGTAGTAATGTTTCTTGTTTTGTTGGTGATTCAATCAAGTTACTCAGTGATATACAGGGACCTACAGAACTGCAATTTAGTTCTAATATGTTTGACAAAATATTGCTTGATGCGCCATGTAGTGGAACTGGTAAACGACCCCAACTTCTTAATAAAGATTCTGACAAAGTTTTAAGAAGTTACATACCACTGCAACGTAAACTATTCGAAAGCGTAATATTTTCTGAATTACTTACTTTTAATCGAATATATATATTAAATCTAATGAATTCCAGGCCTTTGAGTTACTGAAAGTGGGTGGTGTTTTGGTTTATAGCACTTGTTCAGTGACTTTACCGGAAAATGAAGGTATTGTAGCGTGGGCGTTAAATAAATTCCCTATTAAATTACTGCGCTGCGAGCCAAACATAACAATGGGTGGTTTTTTAATCAAGGGTATTGATCATCCGGAGTATTTGCAACGTTTTGGTCCGACTGATAATACTGATTCAATTGGTTTCTTTATTGCAAAGTTTGAAAAACTTAAGCAAGACTTGTAGTAATTTATTCTGCATTAACAAATATCTGGTACAAAATATTTTTCGTTTTGTTTTCCTATTCCTTTTAAATCCACTTTTAACTTTAAACTTGGTATACAAGTTTTAATTGTTAGCGAGCCTTGATACTCGATCATATTTCTAAAAATTAGTTTAAATTAGTTTAAAAATTTTTTAAATTAGTATTTAGTTTTACTCTGGTTTGAAGTAAACTTGAACATCAAATATTTGTGGATTGTTTTCATGACCTGGCATTATAAGTCCTTCAGATGGTTCTACCTTAAATATTTCTATCTTTGGTATATAAAAGTCAACATAGCACACTGAATAATTTCTAATTGTAATATTACTGCATTTGGTGTTACCAATCCAAACCGCCTCAAAGTCAATTACGGGTGTTACATCTAATATTGGAAAATATATTGCTAACGTAATAGGGATACGTTGTCTGAGAAAACCTTTCTGTTCCATGTTTAGGTATTTTTCTAATTGGTAAACCATTTCTTTAGTTTTCACATATCGGAAATGATCTATATCATCTTCTGAATCAGTATACAAGCAGTTTGCGATTGAAAATATTTTCTGATATTGAATTTCATATTTGATTGTAACTACTGCAGCTTCTTCTGGTGGTATTAGAACTTCGTAGCCATTCAGGAATGGTTTGACACTGTGAGCGCGACAATCTATGATACTAAATGGCGGCTGAATAGTAAATTTAATTCGAGCGTTGGATAAATGGAGATTCTTGAAGGTGAGATGCTTCTGTTGGCTGACAGATCTATGTTTCATCACAGTATCGGCGCTTACATCAAAATGTAAATCATTTTTGGACATTTCAAGTCTAGCAACAGGAAGTTCAATGGTAGCTAATATCTTTGCTTTGACGGGGACCATCTCCGAACCTGTTCTTCGGTAGAAATACTCTGGGTTGTGTTTATATTTGCGTGGGAGTTCAATATACCCAATCAGATAAGCTTCAACCTGTGTGGCTTCAAAAGTAGTAACAAAAGCGCCTGGGTTAAACCCAATTTTCATACTGACTGACTCATTCGGATGGATGAGGTGTTCTCGTTGGGATAGATTAAAAATGTGTGATTCGGAAGCGCCCACAACGTTTCCATGCGCTATTAAGAGGTTTCCTTGAGATCCTGGTTCGTCACTTGATAAGTCTTTCGGATCGGGATGGAATGTATCGAATAAAACAGTTATTGGATCTTTGTTTTCTGTATTGGGTTTGTACATGAATACATGCCACACTATATTCACTGGTATCTTGCATGTATTTTTAATATGAAGGTCTCTGATTATAAATTCAGACTTATATGGCACCGTTCCTAGTCTGTTGGCAAGAAAAATGTTTGGTCAGAAAAGTTTTAAACTGGTTGCAAATAACTTACCTAAGAATGTATATTCTATGTTGACTGTAACTCGAAATAGGGAATTCTAGAGGACAACCAACGACTTCCATGATTAATGAAAGTTTTAAAGGCTTAATATTATTGAAATCAATTGAGAGGTTTTCTTTATATTTGCCCCAAGTGTTTGCGTAGATTGTCAAAGTGAGATTTTTTTGTGCCATTGGCTTTAGTTCATTGAAAGGGTCATCATATTCATAGTGAACACAAATACCATGTTTGCCAACGCGTTTTTCCCAATCATCATTTTCCTTGTACTTTAACTTTTCTAAGACGTCATCAATTTTGTTTTTGCGAAAGTTCTTGCAAGGAAAATTAGTTATGTTTATGTTAACTACTCCTATTACTGGTGTGATATTTTCCATCTTTATGACGCACGTAACACATTGTCTTATAGGAACATTGCAGAATTCAATAACATATATCGAGGTGTTCTCAAATACGGCATTAGGTTCGCAATTTATGGCGTTAAACTTATCAGAATCGTCGCTGAAATGACTAGAACTCATACTCGATAATGTTGATTGTGATTGTTCTCCACCATGGAGTTCTAACTTCTTCAGGTATTCAAGTATGTCTGATGGTATAGCAGTTACGAATGTATCTTGGCCCATGATACTAGTACATCCGCTGTAGGTCTTGGGATCGATGGGATCAATGCTGTCTGATTCTGCCAAAACGGTCTCTTGTTCTTTGTCGCATGATTCCGAGTAGAGATAGTCACAGCTGATGGGCTGCGGCCAGTAAACTTCTTTCTTCATTTCTTCTTCTGAGCTTGGAAGAGTTATTTTAACGCAAAGGTCTTCTACAACTAGCATCATATTTAGCATTATTTTGGGAGGATAATTATACTCTCCAATAAGATATTTCGAATTATTACAATGGACAAATGGGAGGTAGATATTGTTGTATATTCCAGTTTTTTGAGCTGTGATAGTGAGATTAGCCCGTACTTGACTTTTTGGGTGTATTTCAAATCTTCTCGGGACAACTTCTATTTTCAAGTTGTTTTCAATGTCATTAATTAGATCTTCGTGGTCGATTTTTATACAGTAGTCAGTTACATTGTGGAAGCAAAGGGTATAGGTTTGTGGGACGTTAAGAAACAGAGGATTTGGACAGAGAACAGGACATTCAGAATTCTCCGTGTGTAGATATACCGGTTCTGCTATAATTTCATATTTAATCACTGCGCTTGACTCCACAAACCTTTCTTTGTTTATCATCTGATAGAGGATAAGAGTGGACTCCCACTTAATTGGGGATAGTGCCTCAATTACATAGTTAATGTCTACATCTCCACAGTCTAAGTTTTCAGCATTAACTACAACTTTGTTAAAGTTGACTTGATGCATAACTGAATCTCTTCTATATTGTTCATGAATTTCCCACTCTACAGTCGCTGAATGGGGGTTTAATATTTGAAAATTACGGTTGTAAATATTTCATTGATATAACAAACCAAAGTTTATCACTTTACGGTTGAACTTTAGTTCCGGTTTCAAAACGTGAATAATTAGTGGTATTTTATATTCATAGACTGATTCCAAAGTTAATCTGCAATACTTTGAACTAAAGTATGAAGAATTTTATTATGGCAGTTACTAAATACCTTAGGTACCCTTCTATTAAAGATTGTGCATTGATCAAAGCAGTTAAGTCAAAAACGTAGGGAACTCCAGTTCGAAATGTGAAGATTATTGGATCAATAAAAACGTCTGGTACCTCGGATTCCCACTGACCAGATACTTCTTCGAGTTTATCGTATTCAACTTGAATGTGAACTCGTTTTTTCCCTATTGGTTGATACGGAAATATAGCTTCAATTGTTCTTCCATCCGGGGTATCAATATAAAAATCAAGATCGTCTACAAAACATATTAAGTAAATTGTGAAAACTTGAATGTCGACAATCTTCATGGATTCATCTGCGCGTTCCAGAATTACAAGATTGCTGTTAGGCTGGCCTACATTGACTGCACAAAGCGGAATGTCTTCAACAATTAAGCTGAAATCAAGTAAGTTTCAAATAATTCTAATACTAAATGTCTATCTATACCTGAGCGTATAGCAATAAAATCCTTCTTTAATTGTTGCTGGGGTGATTTCAATTAAACATGAACCAGTAGAATACTGAGGGAGAATACCTCCGGATTCGTCATAAAGTTGAATCCAACTAGCGTCCATGTCTCTCATTCTTGGAAATAAATTTGAAGTGCCTTGCAAATGCCACTTGTATTTTAAATCAATTACGGAATTATTTGAAAAGTACACTTGGTTTGTAAGTGTTTTATATCCCAAAGCACGATCGAAGTAAAGTATCTGCGGTTCTGGCATATCTTTATTTGGTTTATTCCATACTAATAGTTGATCATATTGTTGGTGTTTTAATAAGTAACGCATCATAATATTATTGTTGATGTGGGTTTTTCTTTCGTAATAACTTGTATCCATGTCATCTCTGTTTCCTTCTTCTTCATTTATCATTTCATTTATTGCTAGCATTGAAATATTATCGTCTTTTTTAAATTGTTTAATAAAACTTGCTCCACATGGCACGTATTGATTTACTGATGAACAATACTGATATGTTTCTTCGGAAGACTGAGTAGAGTTCTGAGGACATTCATAGCTAATGCTTTGATTTACATAGTTTACAGAATCTTTATATTGTGGACTACTTAATCTATTACGTAAATCTGACAAATTAGTAATCTAAAATAGTAAATTACAATAATATGTATTATTAAGTTATTAATTATACCTACATTTACTTGATCGAGTTTTACGGTGTATTTATCAAAAGTAATTGCATCTGCAATAAAATCAATGTCTTCCCAGGTGATATTATCGCAAATCATATATAAATTTTCTACACATGTTGAAAAACAATTATTGGAACATCCACAAAAGGTAATTGTTAGGATAATAAATTCTCCTTTGTTCAATTCGAAATAAGCTGGTCTGATTGAAAAGGGACCGAAAGTTAGCTGAAGATCTTCAGTAATATTCTATTAACAAAAATATATTAAGGTTGAGATATTTAAATTAATTTTGCAAAACGAACATCAATTGTACGAGTACACCATTGTAATTCTGTCATGCAAAAGAATCGTCCATCTCCTCCAGTATTTTTGCAAATTAAAAATGCTTCTATGTTTTCACCAACGAAACAGGACCCAATTTCAATACTATTATTTAATGCCTCCAACCGATTTGCATCAAATCCTTTTTTACAGGTGTCTTCTGAGATGTCCGTACGTCTTAGAAGATATACTGATAGATTTGGACTTTCTCGATAACTCTCTACTTCGACTGAGAATTAAATTATCAGTAGAGTTATTCAAAGATTTAGAATTATTTACCTCGATGACCATTGATTTCAAACATATCAATGCAATCTAGATAATTCTCAGGTTTAAAATGTATCGAAAATGTTGCACTCATCCCAGAGCAAAGACGAGTGGTATCCATATTGAATTCTGGTTGTATTTCAAAACATTTCAGTTCATTATACAATGTTATTTTAACTTTTTGTAAGTATTTGCTTACGTTTATCAGTTTCACTTTTTGCTGCAAGAGTCATCCTCTCAATTAGGTTGATTATTATTATGTTTATTTTTTGTTAATACCTTATAAACTTTTTTAATTTCATAATTGGAAAACACAATTTTTTCAGTACTGATTCTAAAGTTATTCACGTCGATAAATGAATGAGCACTCTTCGTACCAGAATCCAGGGTAGGACGATGTCTAGGGTGCCTTTTAATAGTTTTATATAGCGTACTGCTTTTCTCTATTTGTTTTTGCTTTTGTTTTGCGGGACGGGGTTGCTTATGGTCGTCACTTCCACAAACAGATTCGCTACATTTATGTTCCAAACTATATTGGACATCTAAAAATATGAATTAATTTGTCAAGTGTTACCTCTAAAAGATTTAAATTACCCAGAACGTCATAAGCCTTGGATGGTTTTAAGTTATAGGGAGTAATCAACCCCAAACGATTCGTTTTTTCGACATTTGCATCTTCAAAATGGCTTGAACTTTGAATTATCTCCAGTTCCATATCTGTAGGGGACATATCTTGACGTATAACCACATCATTGCATATGCATTTAATGGATTCTTCCTCTTCGATTGACTGTTCTTCCTCGTCGATTGACTGTTCTTCCTCATCGATTGACTGTTTTGCCTCAGCCAAGACACGTTTTTCTTCCATGTTCTAAACGATTCATTTAAAAATAATTAATTTTCATTTTTGTATACTAACCGCAAGTTCAATAAGGGTTTCAGGTTGAGTATCCAAATCATGTTTAAATGTCGTAACGTCTGTTTCAAGAATATCTTGAAAAACCCCACGTAATATCTTTCGCGCGTTATGTGTCATTTTCGATACTCCTTTTTTAGTTTCCATTTTAAATATTTTAATACTTTTAAAATATTTTTCTATAATAGCAATTGACAAGTATAAAACAAATAGGTATAATACGTTTGTCAAAACATCAAAGAAACAAATTCAATTCAAAGTCAATCAATTTATTATCTGTTCGAATAATTACATTTATTTAATTATCGTTATTACATTCGGGCTACCATGATCTGATATAAAATAAATTCATATAATAAACATCATAAAATATTTCTCTCATCACATCGCAATATCAACTCGCTCGCATGTATCATAATATTGCATATATTCGAGAAGGAATAATACATACCATTGACTAACCAATATCAATTAATAGCATTGCTTCCTTCTGCAGCACTTTACATTTACAATATCGACCCAGAGTAGAATTTAGTGTATAAAAAAGAAATAAAGGAGCAATTGTTTTACACCACCAATTCTGAATTAAGTATATGTATATTATTTCGAATGAACGCGAAGATGAAAAATGAAGAATGCTAAATTATTAAGCGCTATACCAGCCTGAATGATATCTATGCCAGTGTGAAAGCAGGTAATCAACGAATATGATGATAATCTATTCTAAAATCAGAAATGGACAAATATTGTCTGAACTAGGTTGAGAATCTTATTTATCCAACTCTAACGCTGCATACTGTTCAGCCGTCACTTCCGTCATCATAAAGTTACCATCAGGTAACATCAGTACGACTTTCCTTGAGCCACCTAATACAAACGAAGAAAAAATTAGCAATGCAAATAATATCATAAATTGCTCTTAGTGACTTACCTGGACTAGGAGGATTTGCACTAACAATCTGCGCAACCACTTGCGACTCATCAGCAGCTTCTTCTACTGCTTGTTCGACAGCAGTATTTATCGTCAACGGTTGTTGTTCTGGTACTTCTTGTTGAATGACTGTAGGTTGGTGCAGTACCTCTTGAACTGCTTCTTGCTGCTGAGTCTCTACAACTTGAGGCTTCATCAATGCTTGATTGATTATCGTTGCATTTTCTGGAGCCACAAGTAGACATTGTTGTTCGCCGTCCTCTCCCTAAACCCAAAACCAATAATTGAATATTTATCAAATTTAAAATCAATTCGTCAACTTACGTGTGTAATTAATATCGTTTGTCCATCCTCATTTTGACCCGCGACTTGATATATTGTGCCATCTTCACCCGTAATTAAAAGCGGCGTATCACTATCTCCAAACATTGAACTTGTTGTGGGTTGTACTGTATCAATATCCTTCGAGGTGGTTGGACTTGATTGAACTTCGGATTCAATTTTCGTTATAATTGGCTTCTCAACCACAGGAGCTGGTTTTTCTCTCACAATCGTCGTCGTCGTTGGAGTATCTAAATAATTTCACATTATCGCTATTTGTATACTATTGAAGAAATATGAATACTAACCAACTATGGGCGGCATTGTGATTACTTTCTGAGTAGTTGTTGGTGTGGCGACGTAGGTATTCATCACTTGACTTACTTTTGGACTGCTTTTAACCACTTGTTGATATACCCTTGTTGGTTGCTGTTGCGTTACAACCCTTCTAATTGTCGCAGGTTGGCCCGAGGTTTGGATGATACGTTTACGAATAACCTGTTGTCCAGGTTTAAGCTGTGTTGTTCCAGCAGGCGATCGGATCTGTCCCGTACTAATAACTCTTGTAACTACTTGAGGCCTCGCTGCAGGTTTCCCTTGCAAAATTCCAGGTCGTTGCTGTACTCTGGGTACCAATTTTGGCGGTCCTCGTCTAACAATATTTGCATTTGTCAGGGCTGTACTCAGAATGGAAGTCGTGCTCACTGTAGGCGTTGATTTTATGGCTGATGAAGTGGGTGTTAATGGCGGCGGCGAAGCAGCAGGTACGTGTGTTTGAAGTATCGATGTAGACTCTACGGTTGAATTTTCCTCAAGATCCTTTTCTTCTTCTTTAACACTGTTTGAAAAATCTTCTAATATGTCAGCAGCAGCAATGTTCACCAAGTTTCCTAATGTATTACTACTGGTCATTGTGGTTGTGGTCGAGGAAACCACTGATGTATCCATACCGTCGTTCTCTTGAACAACAATATCTTTTTTCACCGCTTCTCCGTTTTTATCAAGTACTTCGCCGGTCAGTGGACACAGCGTAAATTCAGGCGGAGGGCTGTCCGCCGATGGCAATTGAATTTCAGTAGGGAATTCCATTTCTTCAATTCCATCAGATTCGTCTTCATACTTATCTTCCTTCTCCACTTCGGATTCTTTTTTCTTGGCTTGCATGGCGCTTGCAGCAGCACCTTGTAAGTTCGATCGCCTTTGCACATACATTTTGCCGCTGTAATTCTTAACTAATTTATTTGCAGCACTGAGAGGAATCGTTTTGGTTATTGTGGTCGCTTTTCCAGAATTACCATTACTGACTTCTTTCTTGATAAGTTTTATACTTGTTTGGCCCACCTTTGGTGCTACTTTCAAGATTGTTTGCCCGGTACCAGAAGTAAGCTTAGATGCAGCTGCAGTGTCCAGTTTAATTATACCCGCAGTTTTAGACATGACGTAAACGCCGGAACTCAGTGACGGAATTTGCTTTTGATTGATTCGAACGATGCCTTTGGCATCTGGTATAAGAATGTTATCCGGCAACGTGATCGATTCAATCTTTTGAGCATTGCCTATTTTCTTTTCAACACCGTTTTTGGTTATTCGCTTTAATGTTACAATAGGTTGTGCTTCAGAGTCGCTGCTGGATTCTTCCATCTTCATACGTTTATCGTATGATTCATCCTCGTCGGAGTCATCGCTGTAGATGCGTTTTCCCGTGCCGTCACCATCTTCCGCCTCTTGTCCACACCAAGCTTTCACTTGATTCAATGCTTTTTGTTTACTAGTACGTTGCGGTCTCTCGGCGCATAACTTACTCAACTCCATCAAAGTTCTGTTCTTTTTCTCTAAACTTCTTTGAATTTTTATTTGCTCTTTTTCAATTTGCAAATGACGTTCAAATTCTTCAATCATATTTTTACAATTACCGAGGGCAGCAGTTGGTTCCCAAGTATTTTTCTCAGCTTCAAAATGTTCCCATTTGATAAGAAATTCAAATGTCTTCCTCCGAGGATTATATCTCTTGGACACGATTTTCTCCACAAGATGATCTTGTTTAGGGTCACTACCAGTGCGAAACGCGCGCCGTGTGTCTTTGACCTTATTTAAGATAATTGGTTTTGCAGGTGCTTCCTTCTTATCATCTTTTTTATCATCTGCGTCATTTTTACCAGACTTGACCAACTTGCTCTTTTCATATTCGCCCACAATTTCAAAAAGTCCTTGCATATTTGTAGCAACGGTCAGCCAGGCCTGTTTCTCTTTGGGTTTCATAGCCCTCCAGGTCTGGTATATGTTCCAGGAGGTGGGCGCCCCTTCACCGGCGACAGAGTTCTTAAACTTTGTATTCTTCCATAATGTAAAAGCCCATATCTGTGGCTTTTTATCATCCTTTAAGGTCTCTTTAATTTCACCATTTTCTTTGCAGTTTTCATTTTGTTTATGTTCTTTGAATTCTTCAATCATGTGGTACACTTCATGACACTTTCCACAAAGCAGGATGTCTTGCACTTCAATCTCTTTAACAGCATCTTGAACCAAATTCACACATTAAATTTAATTTAATAAAGATAAATAGAAAATATTATTTCCATACTTGCGATTACGGAAGTTTTCTCTTCTTCGGTCAGTTCCTCCAGAGGTGGTTTCGCCTCCTCTTCGGTCATTGTTGCTTACCGAAAGTGACCTATTAAAAATACAAAATTCAAATATTAGTAATTAGTTGGCGCCAATAAAATTCTGTGTTTATTTATTTGTGTGTATGTCAAAGAAAAAGCATCAGTGACTTTAAAAGGTTAAGAGGATTCCGGCACTGTCAAAGAATTTTGGTTTAAACGCGATGAAGTACAATGATTAGAAATTAATAACTTAATTGGCAATTGGTAAATTACCAAGAATTTGATGGATTTACACAAAATTGTAGCTAGAGAACTATGTTATATCAACAAACACAAAGCACTAACAGTGATAAAAATATGAAAATGCATATCATATACATGTGATCTAACATCAATCCACTTCTCACGAACGGCTTTAATTATTGCTAAAAAATTTGACATTTTTTGGATTTGCATTATTGTTATTCGCTGACATATAGAGCTAAATAATGTACATTCGTCAATGCAACACTGGAAAGTCAAAATGGCGGGTAGGCAACTATAAATAACAACAAGTGTTTTAAATGCTTAATTTCTGCGCACAATTGTATTAATTTCTCGAATGAGCACAAATATGAGTATACGTACAGCAATTTGAAGATATTCTTGATTCAATACGATAAAAAATTATTTTATTTCTACACAATGTGAAAGTAGCACCACAGCATTAAGCGACATCACCCGACTCGCTTGTTATACGCACGCCAAAGCATCGATATCCCCAGAATATTTTTAAAATATCCCTAGATCGTAGTTTCTTAATTCTATACTAGTTGGCGCTTGTGTTTATATTGTTATCATTGCTTATCTTTGTTATTTGTCAGTGTTGTTAAAACCAAATGGGACATTCGTTAAATCTCTGAAACAAAAGTAATTTAGAAACGAAATTTTATCAAAGCAAGCACATGTCAGTTGGGAGGCAATTGGTTTTGCAAACACTCACAAAATTTGTCGTCCTATTATTTTAAACATTCTTCGAATTAATTTCGCGCATCATGGCTGATAGTGTGAGTATTTTATTTTGCCCTTTCTTATTTGCACACCTGCTCCCTGCTCCTATTACCCGATTTTTTCCTATTTTCCAGTATTACAAAGAGACCGTACGTGTTCCTGATAATAATGGAACAATGGGAGATATTCCTATCCTTAAATCTCGAAAAAAACTATCCTCTTTTGCAACGGAAACGGTAATACATATTTTGTAAAAATTGGTTTTGCTCACGCTTCTCGTATCTTCCAGGACGTAAAAATTGCTGATTTAAAGAACAGTCTACAATGTTGGCGCGAATTATTGCTGCCTATTCACTCGATTTTGAAATGGGAGAAACAATGGCATCCTTTTGGGATTGTAGGAAGTATGTTTGATAATTTGAGGTGTTTTAAGTTTGTAAACAATTGTATTCAGGTTTAACCACGTTCTTTATGCTTTTATGGCTGATGGAGCCAAGCATTCTAACTACAATGTCACTGCTTTGCCTTACTATCACAGTGAGTGAATTCATTTTACCTCATTTATCGTCAACCCTATTAAAACACGAACCGTGGACTGAGAAACATGAGGAGAGGTATGATATTATCTGCCGAGGCATTGTCATAACTAAAGAAAAGATTTATATTACATACAAATCTTTTTGCCTCATGAAAACAACTAGACCAAAAATGGTAATTGCTGATGTTACATCATACTTTGAAATATGTCATCATCAATAATATGTCATCGTTTTAGTATTATTCCATTTTAATTGTTGGGTTGTTGTTTTTGGCGTGGATTGGAAACAATGTCGATAACATGCTACTCACTTACATGTTGGTTACATTGCTTTTCTTATTGCCTGGTATGGAGCACCACGGTTTATTGCAAAAGTATGGCTGCTTGATATCCGATAAGATCGCTGACATGGCAGTCAAAGGTAAAATATCAGAGGCAGAGAAGAATAAGAATGAATAGGACGTTGAACGTTTTTTTACACTATTTAATTTCTTCCAACTTAAATTGCCGATTCATATTTATATAAAAACAAAGCAGTCCAACTGAAGTTGCTCGATTACAAATGAACGGTTATTATTGTTCGAATGCTATTATTGTTCGTGATCTATAAGTACTTTATTGTTCTTATTTGTAGTCAAATTAGTTGATGAAAACATGTATGTTTTTGTCATTTGCCTGCGTCAATATTTATACATGTACAAATGTGATTTTGGAATATACAAAATAATAGACTGAAAATGTACGTATTTTGCATAATAAAGTTGTGATTCTATTGACGTCAATCTATATTAATAAATCAGATCATAAATTTACAAAAATTAGTTTTGGTGACGCTCATCGGAAATTTTCATTGTGATTCATATCAGTCAATACTTCTTGGATGTACAATTTCATATCAGTTTCATCAATGAGCGCATTCTTTGACAATGTATGCACCGCATAGGGATTTAGTTTTTTATTTTTTCCTTTTGCGGGTTGTAGCCTAACGGCGGGAATTTTTGCAAAGGCTCTGGCTATCTATAAGCAATTAAACTATATATTAATTGATAAAGGTGGTATAAAATAATCCCTTACTTTGTTTGGAGTTGAAGGCGCGTTTTCAACTTTTTTTGCGCTTTTCGGTCGTGGCGATTTCCGCATTGTTGTAGGGGTGTGTATTATTTTCCCGCCTTGTTCTGCAGAATTAGTTGTTCGATTCTTAGGTACAGATACTTTTAATGGGGGGGAATATAATGATGATTTTTGACTAGAACTGTTTTTTGGTTTTTGCGGCTTCACTTGATTTAAATCATGGACGGATTGCTTCAATTTATCCATTTCATTGATAATGTCCTTCATATTTGAATGTAGTTTTTCGATTTCTTCATGTGGACTTGTTAATGAAACAGAAGAGGGTGATTCAACAAATGTTTGTTGGGATTTTGACGTCGGCGGTGGGTTGCTGGTCTCTGAATGTT
Organism: Aleochara bilineata; assembly: GCA_003054995.1. NCBI lineage: Eukaryota > Metazoa > Arthropoda > Insecta > Coleoptera > Staphylinidae > Aleochara > Aleochara bilineata. The sequence goes on from NBZA01000610.1 coordinate 193,708, forward strand.
TTGAATTCGAGCCTACTTTTTTCTTGCTTGGTTTATAAGCTGCGTAAGATTCTAGTTTTTTGCGAAGCATTCTTATGGCATGATCTTTGTCAAGAACACTTGCTTTCAAATCATTGTTTTCATCATTAAGCATTTCAATTTTGTGCGTGTATTGAGCCAACGCTTCTTTAAAAAGCAGTTTATTCTATAAATGAATATTATTCAAATATATGTTACTGCAATAAATAATTAAGTTTCTTACGTTTGGGCCTAAATAGTGTGTATCAATAACTTTAGTTCTTTTTCTCAGTGATTCTTCTAGTCGCCTGACTTTTACCTTCAATAAAGTATTTTCATCTTTATATGAGTTGACCAATTGTTTGTATTCTTGTAGCTGTTGGTTTAAGGTTTCGGGCTGAAATTATAGATGTTAGTTTACTAATTTCAATCAAATATTTTAAAATTTACGTCGTATTCGAAATAGTTATTGTGTGTATACATTGTGTGATATTAGAATGAGTGTTGATATGCGTGTCAAACACTTAATGATTAGATGCATGCGTTAAAGAAAGTTTGATCAATGTGTTCTCACCTGGGAGAGTTTATTTGGTGCAGAATATGAAGTAATTAAAGGGGTATCTGAAGGTTCAGGTTTATTTGCGTCCATTTTGATAAAGTGTAACTAAAAATTTTGATGATATTGCCTAATATTTTGATTGACGTACTAATTAGATTTGATGTATGGAAAAATTAAATTGTTTTTGTTGATTAAGAAGACACATATTTTAGGATTTATTTGATAGTTCATGTAATAAATAGTATATTACAGATTATTTATATATAACATACAGGCACCATTATTCCCTATATATTATTTCGATTGGGCTGCTTCTAATTCTTGTTCAACTATTTTCCTATATTCGTCAAATCCGCCTTCTATACTCTTCACTGATCCACTGCCGCAAATCCAGAGTTCTTTGCAAACTACTCTAATTAGACGCTCGTCGTGAGAAACCAAAATAACACCACCCTATACAACATAAAACAATATTATTAAGCATATTATAAAGCGGTTGTATGAATAACTTACATTATATTTATTAATTGCCTTTCCCAAAGCCTCAATAGTTTCAATATCAAGATGATTAGTAGGCTCATCAAGAACGAGAAAATTAGGCATCGCCATGCACATCCGTGCGAAAGCAACGCGCGACTTCTGTCCTCCTGATAAACTGCCAACAGTTTGAAGGGCCAAGTCACCAGAGACTCCAAAACTGCCCAATTGACGCCTGTATTCTTCAATTGGTTTGCCAGGCAAACTTTGTTGCAGCAATTCAACTGAATTGACATTCATATCAAGTTGATCTACATGGTGCTGACTGAAGTATCCGAATTTCAAATTGCGATGCGTATGCCTGATTCCTGTCGTGGGCGTTAAGATTCCCATTATAATTTTTAAAAGAGTAGTTTTGCCTGCTCCGTTATCACCAACAATACAAATTCTTGATTCGAGTGTAGCATTTAAATTTACATTATCAAAAATGGTGCGTTCGGCGTTATAGCGGAATGTTACCTCGCTCAGTTGCAAAATTGGTGGAGAAAGTGGTTCTGTATGCGGAAACTTAAGAACAACTTCGACTTCCTTTTCAATAGGCTTTAACTCAGGCCTGTAGAAATATAAGCATATAGTAAATGAAAAATTAATAGATAGAAAATACTTACAATTTCTCAAGCATTTTAATTTTTGATTGTACGCTGGACGCACGATTCGCATTATATCTGAAACGGTCGATAAACTCCTGAACATGAGAGCGATGTTGCTGTTGCGCTTCGTATTCCCTTTGTTGGTTTTTATGCTTCTCAGTTTTAGTTTTAATGAATTGTTCGTAGTTACCCCTGTAGGCTTCAATGCGCTGAGAATGAAGGTAAAGAATATCGGTAGGCACCGTATCTAGGAAGTTACGGTCGTGCGATACGACGAGCAATGTAGTAGGCCAGTTCTGTAAGTAATTCTCCAACCAAATGATGGCTTTGATATCCAACATGTTGGTAGGTTCATCAAGTAGTAGTAAGTCAGGACGCGAGAATAGAGCTCTTGCGAGTGCTAGACGCATTCGCCAACCACCGGAAAAAGTTCGCGTAGGTTGCGACTGCATTACAGAGTTGAAACCCAGACCGTTTAAAATAATTGACGCTTTCGCAGGTGCTTTATCGGCTTCGACATTCTGAAGTTGCGCATATATTTCGCTAAGTTCGTTAGATATTGTACTATCAGTAGAGCTACAAATTTTATAGTTTAATAACTATACTTGAGAACAAGCAAAGTGTACATACCCAGAGTTGACTAAAGCATTCAACTCACGTTCGCGCTGTAGTAAATTTGCTCTGACAGTATCACATTCGAGAACACTATCTAATGCTAGGGTGTCATCACCAGTAACTTCTTGTTCCACGTGCAAAATACTTATGTGGCTTGGAATACGCAAAGAACCGTTTGATATCATCCGAAGAAGAGTAGTTTTTCCCAAACCATTGCGACCCACAAGGCCGTACCGTCGACCAAACGCTAATACAATATCAGCGCCTGTTAATAACACTCTATCGCCATAAGCAATATCAAAGTTTTCAATGCGAATATCGGTAGTTTTATTGTTCCCTTTGGCTTCAAGCTTGCTCTCTTTTTTGCTAGTGACCTGAGATGCAGTGGCAGTTTCTAATTTAGGTATGACAGGAGCGCGCACATGTTCCTTGGACCGTTTTTCTTGTTTTTCCTGAAGTTTTGCTTGAGCCTTTTCTAGCTTTTTAGAATCAACTTTCTAAAATTTTAATAAAATTAGTTTAATAGTTTAATATAACTAATTTATCACTCTTTTGTTTACCAAACTATCATCTCTTTGCATCACCCATATACTTTTAATATCATCCATATTATTTTCCAGGTTTGCAGCCATCGAACCGAGATGAACAGGTGCATTTAAAACTTTCGTAGGCCCATTAGTATTTACATCTTCGCAAGGTTTTAGCATCTTTAAGATTTTGTCACATATTGTTCTAAAAGAATAAGACATTGAATAAGGTAAGAAGGCACTTTGAAAGAAGCAAGTGTTAGAGTATATTGAATTGTAATAACTACCTAATATCTTCTTCAGTTTTGTCTGTAGCTACTTCCAGAAGGACCTCTCCAACTGCATCAAATATTTCCTCACTATCTTGAAAATCATCGGCCCCATTGTTAATAACATCTGGATAAATCTTCTAATTAGAGCACATGAATGAAAATGTAAGTTAACGTACCTTCGACATATTGTTTCAAGTCTTCATCTATTTGAGGAAACTCACTTCTGATATACTCACTACATTTCGTCATTGTACTGTATGGTTTAATTACTTTAATAATAATCACACACAATATTATTTAGCTAAATCTGTGATATCTGAAAACGAAATGAGTCACAATTTCTAGGTTACTTTACGAAGGGTCGACGTGCAGGCTTACCACAGCTCTCTAATATGAAGTCAAAGTGAATCGTATGCACGGCTATGTGAGAAATGCATACAAATGTGAATATTGCTTTGCACTTTGTTTCAAATAATGGTGTCAATGCAACTTAATTACACTCTTGCATCACTAACAGGAAATTAAAGTATTCAGGAATTTATTAAAAACTTACTTTAGCTGTTTACACAATGTTTAAATGTGGAATTCAAAAGTCTTTATGATATAAATAATTTATGTTTTGAGAAATAAAATTCTTTATTTTAATAATATCTTCTTGTTCGCCAATAGTACAAAGCACTTGAAACTTATTTTGTGCAATTGTTAAAGTTTTAATAACTTTTAAAACTTTCTACAACTCTCAAACAAACTCTCTATACATATAACAATACAACAGCTTCTTATCAAGGAGGTTTCTAGCTCAGTTCGTTAAGTTGTTGCTTCTCAACTGTGTACCTTGGGTTCAATCCCCAGGCCCGGGATATGGTATCTGTGACTTTTCAGTTAGGGAAGTTAGCAGAACAGCTTCTAATAAAGTAATTAAGTTAAACAACAATTAAAAAATTTATTTTAAACTTTTTCCTTCTTAAAGTTTGAACTTGATCAAACCCACCCGCCCCGTCGAGCTAGACCGATCAGCTCTGTGGTCCACTCTAGACTGACTCCCATTCCCGATTTTCGTTATCACAAGTCCACGAGCGGTGTCTCCATCTGAGGATATTATTTGAAATCACATTTGTTGCTATTGTAAACTGTAGCGGTTGGTAAATTTGTATATTTGTTTAAAAGTGAACTGAAACGAACACATACATTTACAGCTGAGCCAGACAGCTTCCATGTTAAACAATGTTAAGTCGTATACAAAGTAAATTAACGAATCTTTGTCCAAATCCGTACCTAACTATAAACTGTAAAATAAACCTATATAAAATGTATCTTTGTAACTAACAAATAGTTGTATTTTAAATATCTTCTTCAGGTTGTTCTTGTATGATATAACAATTTCACATAAATATATACATACGTATTTATGTGGATTATCAAGAAGTTTGGCCAGCCCCTGTTCTAGAAGTTATTTTACAATGATTACAAAAAATAATGTATGAAATAAGTAGAAACATATAATTAAACTATAAGTATCTTCATTGAATTTTTCTTTTTATAAAACCGTTAATAACACCTGTTCCACCTGTTTTATCAGACTATAAAATCGCTTCCGTATAATGACGTTTACTTACGTTGACCAATAGCAATAAGCCATGTTTACCGGCGCTTGACATCTATAAAAGCACACAAGCGCCAGTGCCACACAAAACAATCCTGCAGAAAAGAACATAAGTTCTTGTGTGGAAAAGGAAAATAAATAGTGGTGAACAAATTTTAGAAATGACAACGTGGATTGTGACAGGATTTCTTTTTACAATTTCGGTAGTTCAAGTTATTGCTGGAGATGCTTGCAAAGGCTGCCTTCAATTGGATGAATTTAGTTTCAATAAAATTGTTCCTAAGTTTAAATACACTTTGGTAAAATATGATATTGCATTCCCCTATGGGGCTAAACATGATGCTTATGTTGAGTTTGCGAGTCACTTGATGGGAGTGAAGAATGTAATGGCTGCTGAAGTAGGAGTCAAAGATTATGGTGAGAAAGACAACACAGAATTTGCATTATCACAACAAGTGGATGTAAAAAAGCTACCAGTGATTAAACTATATACGGACGTTGGGAATTCTATCACATATTCAGATGAGGATATTACAGTGGATAAGCTTAGACAATTTGTTCTAGAAAACACTGATATCCATATTACTCTTCCCGGTTGCTTGGAAGAGATGGATAAATTTGTTCAAGCGTTCATTCAAGCAAATAGCGAAGAACAGAACGAAATTTTAACTCAAGCAGGAAAATATTCAAAGGGAGAGCATGAAAAGAAGATTGTTAAAAATTATGTCGTATATATGAAGAAATTCCTAGCAGATAAAGAATTTGTGGAACAGGAGAAGAAAAGGCTGAATAAAATTATATCCGAAGGTGGAATAGCTGAGGACAAGAAAATTGATTTCCAGCACAGATTGAATATCTTACATTCTTTTGAGTTGAATGAAAAAGTAACTAAAACTCAACAAAAGTTAGATCTGTAAAAATGAGTATTTATACAGTTGTGTTCAGTATTCTTAGTAAAATATATAATATTTATTACTTACGATTATAGTTGTTTCAATATCCACTAGCCACTAACACAGCTAACACACAAATAATAAAAACAAAGAATAAGCATTTGTACAGATAATAAAATATTTAACTGTCACTGTTTGGTATGTGACGTTAATATAGGCAAAATTGCTTACATATAAATACAAAAGGACTTTCCAAAAAGAGATATAATCAATCAAGTTATAAAAGAAACAAAATCCCATGTTTTATAACAATGCACAATATTTATTTTACCCACTGAAAAATAATACCTGATTGAATTTTAAGTAACATCAGCTGGTTGGATCAATGGTGGGCACTGCGTCAAGCAAATAATAGAAGCGATCTTGTAGTGTCTGCTGCGTTAAACATAAAATGTCGTTGAAAAAAGACTTAAAGTTGTTAATTAAACCGTATTACTTATTTAACATATTACTGAGTTTGTCATACATGATATTAAAACGAACGCCTGGTGTTTGCAACTATCTTTTCAATGTAACGGAATGTGAATTTGATGGGGTTCGTATGTGCATCTCTTAGAATTGTAAATTTCTGAATAATTATGTATTTACAGCGAGAAACAGAGATTCTATTCTTCCTTCTAATTGTTGTTATGATTCGCACACGCAAAGCTGGAAGTGTCACAATGATAAACTACCTGTCCTCCAGTTTTATCTACACCAAAGTTGCAAATTTAATTCTTTGGTTTTATGCAGATTTTTTGATGGGCATAATATACGGAATTATCTTTATATGTATGTTGAAATTTTCAGAAGAGTTCACTCAATTAAAATTGATTGTATGATTGTAGTGGCTGGCCTAATTCTACCAGAACCCACGTACGCTGGGCCGGACAATGTTATCTACTTTAGAGGCGTCCAAGGATTAGATGATGAACTGGAGCGCGATAGAAAAACTACTTGGTTGGTGGCTTTCTACACAGTCTGGAACCCCTCATGTGTTCATTTTGCACCAATATTTGCTGAATTAAGCACCAAATATGATTTGGATAATCTTAAGTTTGGTAAAGTAGATGTTGGTAGATATCCGGAGGCTGGCAAGAAATATCACGTGAATGATAGCAGCTTAAGCAAACAATTACCAACGTTAATTCTATTTCAAGATGGCAAGGAGACAATTCGTCGCCCAACCGTTGACTCAAAATCAAAACTTATCAAGTTTATCTTTAACTATGAGAATATTATCATGGCATTCGACTTGAACAACTTATACAAAACATGTAAAGAAAAAGTGAAATCAAAAGATAGCAATAAGGCTCTGAAGGAAAAGAAAGATGAATAAGTCTATTAAAATATTAGATAGCTAATTGAAATGCCATGTCGATTATCGTAGTCAAGTTCAAATCTTACAATTAGTTGTTATTTATTATTGTTGCGTGCATTTATTATTTTTGTTCGATTTTAATTTAATTTGTGGAATAAACAAATACTCTGCGAAATATTTATATTCATGATACTCAGTTCAAGTTGAACTTAAATAAATCGATTAGAGCTAATAGATCATAAGCATTTCTTGTGCCACTTGACCAGCAATCTGCGCATTTGTAACGTACTCTAACACCTTAATTGACCAGTCAAATGTTGTACGATGTCCTCGCGAAGTAATTAAGTTGCGATCAGTCACCACATCGTCGTATTTGTAAACGTAATTATCTCCTTGGCGAACTTGTGCTTCCACTTTGGGATAAGATGTTAGTTGTCTACCGTACATGATGCCATGCGCTTTCATTGCAATTGGTGCTATTATGTCAATAGAAATATTACTCTTAAATAAACATCACGAAACATGTAAATAATTGCTTACAAGTGCAAATCGCAGCAATAAGACGGCCAGACTTCTCCTGTTGTCTTAAAATAGCTCCCACATCTGGATCTTCACTGAGAGATTGCCAACCAAACTTTCCTCCTGCAGTTACAACAACATCGTACGGTCCATTTTTCAAAGCATCGCAAAGAGCAATTTCAGGCACAATACGAATTCCACTTGAACCAACAACAGGTTCAGTTGTAGGTCCAGCAAGCGTTACCTCAACCTAACAAATGTTTAATCAAATAATCAACAACAAAATATTATACATAACTATTGTATATTTATTTTTGTCAGATGTACTTACGCCGCCACGTTTCAAAACTGTTACTGGTGTAACAATTTCATTTTCCTCGTTTTGAGGATACACAAGAACAAGAGCACGCTTTGCCATTTTTCACTTTGTTCCTCACTTCAACAAACGAGTGAAACTAATGTATACTTTGCAAAAAGTTATCCGCATATATACCAAAAGTAACCAACGTAATCAGAATTTGTCATCAACAGAAAAACCCAAACACTATTGACATTGAAGTTAATTTATCAGGGAAGTGGTTAACGGAAACGCGCAAGTAAAATTTTGCGGTTCGTAAGGCACCAGAAACCAGATAAAGAAATACTTTATTTGTTTCTTAACTTTATCGTAAATGATACTGAGGCGCACACGCAAATTATGTTAGTAATGACAAAAATGTTACCGTATATTTGTAAAGTAATGTTTATATCCCCTAAAGAGTAAGAATCTCGGCCGCGCGCTCTTCCAGCAAGGTTTCCATCCCAGCAACATGTGCACACCACTTGTCCAACTTTTCGATCATATTTGCAATTTGTTTTCGATTTAAAACTCGCGGCTGCACCCAAGACATGTTTACTGTAGCTGCCACTTCATCGATGGCACCACGGACTAGCCCTTGACTGAGCGCCTTCATTACGAGAAGTTCAATTTCGTTTAAAGGTAGTTTTGTTTCGGTGGCAATTTCGTCAAAAGTTATTTCTCTTAAGTGTGAGGGTCTCTTGAATGTCATCTACAAATATTTGATATTTATAATTAATAAAAAGAAAATTAATAAGACAAATTTACCTCCATCAAACAAAGCAAAGAAATTTTCTGACGCAAGAACAACTCCTGAGCCTCCAAATCTGGAATTGCACCCCAATGCTTCTTCATAGACTCAAACTTAGTAATATCTCCAGAATTAAATGCATGTAAAAGTTCTACAAGCCACTCATTTTCCGTTCCCTTTAGGGATTCCAAAATTGGGTGTGCTAGAAGTTCCCCCAAATTGTATACTCCTTCTCCAAGAAGAGCTGCCAAACCCAAGAAAAACGCATGTTGGTGTTTTGTCTCCAAAGAGAGTGTATCTAATTCAATGCATCCTAGATATCTCAAAGCAGTTCTGTAGTACTGAGCATGGTCTCCTTGGATTCTGTAATATTGGGAGGCTAAGTGATAGAACCGTCCATGCACTGCAGTAACTCCATCAGCATTATCTAAAGTAGCTTCTACTTCTTCAATATATTTCTTGGTACCAATTGGGTCATTCAGTTTCTCAAGAAGAATTTGACCAGCAAGAACTTTGCAAAGATTTTCTGCATCTGTATTGGTCTTTACTTTTGTAGCAGTCTTGTCAAGAAATTCAACTGCTTCTTTTTTATCCTTGAACTGCTCAACAACTACTGCTATTATTTCAACCAGTGAAAGAGGATTGATTCTAAAAACATCAGTAAAGTCAGTACCACACGTCTTGGAAGCAAGACATACATACTTGTTTTCAAATGAAGAGATGAACATATTATATAGTTGAATCAATTGCTCATCCTTCTGCATTACAGGATGCTTCACAAAATTCATCAACTTTAACGTTAATTGATGCCATAATCTGGAAAAATATGAAAATAGTCACAATGAATCAGCTGTTTTGAGGTTAACATGTAAGCCGAAGTATTTAACTTTTAGCATTTTCTTACGATTAAATTAAAAATAGTTACTGACTTTTTGTTGTAGAGTTCCTCCAACTCCTGCCATTCTACAGCCAAATCTTTTGCACTCTCTTGTTGTTTTTTTGATAAATAATCGCTAACATTTGGTTGTTGTACAGTAGCAGCCGCCATTTTTCTCAAACTATGATCGTGGTTTCCATAGCAAACACGATATTTAGGTTGCGCCACAAGCAATTTGATCGTTGCGACCTCTTTCATGTCAAATAATTTTTAACTGTTTCATAAAAATATATGAAAAAGGGAATAAATACATAGAAATATAAAGACAAGGTATTGAATCTAGTTTTTTACCCCTTAATTGAAACAATATACAAGAGTATGTGAAGGAAAGGACAATTCTAAAGTGAAATGCGTTCTAACCAGTAATTAACAAATAACTCATGTTCACGCTTATTATAATTATCAATTGGTATTAAAATAGTTTTAAATGCTAATTTTACGCATTCTTTGTTGATTTTTGGTTGTTCGTCTCTCATTTGCTTGAATACCAACATCAAATCGGAGTCGCAGTTATAAAATCGCCTTGTATCTGTGACGCAACGCAGTTTGCTTCGGCTTTAAGATAAGACTAGCGCGTTTTCATTTCAGTTACTATAAGAATTAATATTACTGAGGTGATGATGTATTTGTTATTTATAGTCGTCGGTACTCGATTTATTATTAATTTTGTTATTATTTAAGTAATGCAGGAACTCAATGTTGTTGCAGTCCTCAAATAACGATTTCATGTACAATTCTCTTTAAAAAATAATAAACAGCAACAACATTTAGGTCTTACATTAATTGTTTGGCAGATATTTTTCATGCGGAGCACTTAATCAGCTGGTCGTTTCTCGCTATACTTTCTCGTATATTCCTCGGCATTCTTTGCGAACTTCTTACGATCTTTTAGATATTCTTCGGCGAGGTCGGCGCGTAACGGATGTTCGGGTTCTGGTTCGTTAACTAAGGCCACCAACGCTTGTATTACTGGAAAAAATTAATGTCAAATAAAGAGTACTTATTCTCGCTCGCACATATACATACCTTGATCGGTTTTTGTTGCTGGTTTCCAATTTTCAGCACTAATTATTGGCAAACACACTTGTCCTTTCTCGTCTATGTTTGGATGGTATATTTTCGTTTTAAAACTAATTCGTGGCGGTTTGAAAGGATATTCTGCAGGAAAATTGATTTCAATCTTGAATGCACCCTTATTGTAAGGAGCATTGTCAGGCACAATGAGTCCTTGCCAAGTAAGAATATTAGCTTCATCAACTTGAATATCCCTGAATGATTTCAAACCGGAGTTTTTTATATCACCAAGTTCCTGTAACATACATAAACCATTAGGAAAAGTGCAAAGTTAGCAAAAGTATCATAACCTGTAACTAACAAGGTCAAATTGAAAGTCCAAGCAAATTCTAATGAGGTTTCCATATTCGCCCACTAAGTCCCTAGCAAATGATATAAATAGTTAAAAAGCAACGCGTTTATATATAGACCCGGTGAACTTCCCTAGTGTATAATCCTATTGGATAAAATCTGGTAGCCAGTTTGAGTACTCATTATTGCAATAAGTGTTTGACTTGACTTGGATTTTCGCAATAACCTTGAGGCAAAGGAAGAACTCCTTATAAAATGTTCATAAATACCTTTTGCAATCGCCTGGACGCTGCCATATTTGCTTTGTATTCTATTTTTTGTGTTCCGTCTTGGTGTTTGCCTCCGCTACTCCTTGTCACTTTGTCACACTGTTTCCGACGAATACGAGAATGCCCTTGCAAGCGTACACTTTGAACTTGACTATCACCTGAGAATTAACGTTTCGATTTTCTTTTCACTTTACTAGTAGCAAATAAATGTGTACGAGTCCTGAATTCCTTTGTATCGTGAAGCATCCACACACTCACTGCGCAATGCGTGTGGTCATTACAAGTTTCGGTAGTATTGAAAACTTAACAACATTAACAATAAACGAGGTTTATGTCGTGGTTTGCGGCATAGAATCGATGCGTAATGATTATTTCGGTTTTATAAATCGTGAGCTAATTGTAGAAAACGTTCACTATTTACAAAAGAACGTCGGATGCGCACACCACTACCTAACCAAAGACACGTTGAACTTACGCTTTCCTCAATTTTTGACTTGGCTTCATGCAATTATTCTAGAATAGCAACGTCTTCCCGTCTGTGATGTTGCGCTTTCAAAGAATGAGCAATTGATACACAACTATCGCTGACTACCTCGCAAACCAACCTTCGACGACTGATCGCCGAATTCTGACAATGACTTGAATGATCGGTGCTTGCAGAACATCTCAACTATCGTAACTTAAATGTTTTTTAGTTATCACCAAACACAAATGGACCATTATTAAGCCAAGAATTACTTATTGAATTTAGAAAATTAATTAAACCACTTGAAAATCAGTACAATTATTGAACCACAAAACGCTTATAATTCTAGGGATTTTGTGAAATATCCCTAACGTAATCCCGCGAAATTTAAAACTGACGTTTACGACACACTTTCATGGTGTATTTCTAACCTAAGAGTTAAAAATAAAAAATACTCTATTAAACGCATTTACGGTGGTAAATGTGGATATTTTTTCTTTATTATCCTTTATATGAACATATAAAAGTGGTTTTATTTTAGTATTGTTATTATAGTTGTAAGTTATTTATATACGAGATGGATAAAGACGATATTTATAGTGGACTGAAGAAACATTTTAAATTCAGTGATTTTAAATCAAAATTACAAAAGGAAGCAATATTTGAAATAGTTCAAAGTAAGTAGCAATATTTGTGTTAATTCTATTACTAATTGTTTAATATTTCTTAAGGAAAACATGATGTTCTTGTTTCTATGCCAACGGGCAGTGGAAAATCATTATGTTATCAGTTACCTGCGGTTTTAAAACCAAAAATGATAACAATTGTATTTTCACCTCTTCTTGCTCTTATCAAAGTAATTGAAGTGGTCAGGAAGTATTTGTTGAATTATGCTAATTATTACAACTTTTAGGATCAAATTGATCACTTGATAGCATTGAAAATTCGTGCAGCTTCTCTAAATTCGAAAACAACAAAGTCTGACAGAGATACTTTATTAGCCGATTTAAAAGCTTGCGCACCGAACACAAAGTTGCTTTACATCACCCCAGAGCAGGCTGCAACACAAACGTTTAAGGATTTATTTGATAACTTAATAAAATTTAACAAAGTCGCATACATTGTTGTTGATGAAGCTCATTGTGTCTCTCAGTGGGGTCATGATTTTCGACCAGATTATTTAAAACTTGGGGTATTGCGTGAAAATAATTCAGTGCCATTTATTGCGTTGACTGCGACCGCAGGAAATGATGTGCGAAAAGATATAATTGCAAGTCTGCGGATGAAGAAGGAGAACTTAAAGTTGTTTATGACGAGCTGTTTCAGAGAAAACTTATATTATGATGTTTGCTTCCAAAATACGGTGGATAATCTTTATTTAGACTTAAAAACGTACATTAAAAGTTGCTTGCAACTTGACAAAGAAACTGATTTGCCGCCGGAAAAGAAATCATGCGGGATTATTTATTGTCGAACACGAGAACAAACTGAATTTTTATCTTATCAATTAAATTCGCTTGGAATTAAGACTTGCTGTTATCATGCTGGTTTGAAGAACAGCGAACGTCTACAGTTTCAAGAGCAGTGGCAGAATGGTACCTATCCTGTGATATGCGCAACAGTTAGTTTTGGAATGGGCGTAGATAAAGCCTCCGTGCGATTTGTCATTCATTGGGGTTGCCCTAAAGACCCTGCATCATTTTATCAGGAGTCAGGAAGAGCGGGTCGCGATGGCAAGCCATCCAAATGCCGAATATATTATTCAAAAGCCGATCGCAAAGCAATCGAATTTCACTTGATGCAGGATTTAGGCAAAGCGAAAGCGAAGAGCACGGATGGCAAGAAGTGCGATAAAGAACTTAAAGCCGAACTCGCGATGAAGGGATTCACAAAGATCGTGAATTATTGCGAAACGCCATCAGAATGTCGTCATAAACTTTTCACACGCCATTTCGGCGAGAAAGATCCAAAATGTAAAAACAAATGTGACTTCTGTAAAGACAGAAAGAAACTCGAAGAGATGGTTGAATATTTCCATACGAAGAGTGAAAAGTTTACGGAGGCGAAAGTTGATAGCGGATATGAAGATTTATATGAAGGGGGACGTCAAGGATCCAAAAAGTAAGTTATACATGTTTACCTTTTTTAAACACACGTAATACTTTTACTGTTTCCAGTTTAATGAAAGACTATTCGGAAGAAGATGATTATTCAATGGTAGACCGAGAAAAAGTAGCTAAGAAACAAACGGATGACTTAATTCGAAAACAATTTGCTTTGAGAAAACCAAATCATAATCCACAAGAAGTGTCGCAAGCTACTATTGACGGAATTTTAAGCAAGAATGCAAGAGTTACCGCAGCAGCATCAACGTCGAATAAAGTAAGAGGGCTTACTTTAGCAATGCGTGAACAATACCTAACAAAACTTACCAATGAGTTGTATACTAACTATAAGAGTAAACCAAGCGATGACTGTGAACCTGATGAAGTGGAAGATACCCCAAATGAAACTTTGCTGGACAAGAAAGATGTGGAAGATTGTGCTGTTGGTCAAGAGTATAACATATTTAGTGTAACAACTAATATAACGATGTATCGGAGTGCTGTTATGAAATTAGTAAGCTAATGTAGATCAATTATTGTTCATGTTTTATTATATGCCGTTTCCAGCTTGCGCAGATCAAAAAATGCACATCGGAAAAACAATGGCATGAATGTCTACATGATTTTCAGCCCAGGGCGGCTAAATATGATTCATTGACTGATATCTTTAGGAATATTAAAAAGGATAAAATGATCAAGGATGCAGAAGCTGATCTCGCAGCCAGACGGAAACGCAACCATGGAAATGCTTTCGTTTCTGCACGCACGTTACATATTAGTCAAACCAATTTCGAAGTAGAAGTTTCAGAGGAAGATCAAATGCCTGATGAAAAGCGATTTAAACTAGAAGCGACTGACATTGATAAATACAGTAAGTTATTAAGCAGTACCAATAGGGAAAGTAATGCAAGTACTTCTAAGGATTGTGCAAATGATGATAATGATCTCGAAAATATAAGAGAAGCACTAAAAAAAGAAAACAAGGTAAATCTAGAAGTGAAAGAAAAGAAACCTGATCAAGCAAAGAGTGAGAAAAGACGCGATAAAAAACCTGAACTTGGTAACAAAAAGTCAAGAAGTACAAAGTCAAGTCAAGAAATGAATTTGTGTGATAAAATTGAAGAAGCGCTCAAAAATGTGAAAGCTCGAATGGATGCCTATCAGAATAAACTTGATGCTCAACAAGATACGCAAGTTAAGCCCGAAACAAGCAAGCAAAAATCACCGGGAAAAGATAAAAAGTTGGGTTCGAAAACAAAGAAGAAAAGTGAGAAACTAGAAGCTCTTTTCGGGTGTAATGATGAACCGGTTGAAAAGGAAAAGGGCGGAGAACATACCACTACAAAAGATAAGATAAACAATGGAACATCCAAGGAAGAAGAAGAAGGAAAAGTAGATACAAGTGAGAAAACATTACCGGATAAGAAAGCGAGAACGTTATCAAAGTTAGAAGTAGGTACTCTTGTTGTTAAATTATTAACTCCTGCGTATGCTGAGAAGCGATTTGAAAATAAAGAAGCTTTCAAACATACCGCCCGAAAAATATCACATACTCTGAAAGATAAAGGTACGTATCGCCATGAGATAATACATTTTTCAAAAGTTTCTGATGAATTTCTAGATGAAGCTCAAATTAAAAAATATGTAAAGGATTATCTGAGTCGACACAAAACCATCACAAATACGAATAATTAGTTTATAATGCTTTTTATATTGTAAACATTTAACTTTTTGTTTTAATAAAGTTGAGTTACCATAGAAATCTATCTACTTTTCAAATTAGATTGTATAATAACCCTATAAATATGCATTGAAGTTGCATCATCCATAGGCAATGAATTCTTATTGGATATATAAATACCCCAAGACTATATAAAATATGTTGATTGCATATAGTTGATTGCAAAAATGCATATAATCTATGAGCAGGACTTCTTTCATTTGAAAAATTGCTCTGTTGTATATTTACGTGGCTTGATACCTTTTACAGGTAAGTATAAATTTTATAATAAAAGTTATACGATGCTTATAAATGTATTATAAATAGGTTTGTAATTATTGTTCTGCTCTTTTTTATTACTGTATTTTGAATAGTTAATGGAGTTTCAACTTGTACCAATGTTTGCGACACTTTAGTGTTCAGTTCAGTTATACTTACTTTTCTTATCTACTTATATTAATATACCGTCTTTAGTTTTACTGATAAGACACTAAGTTTTAGATATCAGTTAAAGTTAGACCGAAATGTTATGTTTGTCAGCTAAATCTAGCTATCGTCCTTATCCCATCCGTCTCCCAATTATATAAAATAAAGTATAAAATCTTACCTTAAATGCCATCAGCTAATCTTCTAAGTACATTTTGGCAGTTAGTTCCTGAAGTTTCTTACTAAATGACTAGTTCTCACTCTCTTTGTCAGCATTCTTCCCGGCGCACTCGCCTTTCTTCGACGGGAGGCCTTGAATCATCGTTAAACTATCATTAATATCGACAAATTCTAACAATCCCTTCTGATAATCCTCAACGAAATGCGCCACCGACTCCAGATTTATTTCGATAGCATAATCCATTATCGCAAAGCGCCTCTTGGGCAAATCAATGGCGACTAATAAGGGGACTACGTCATCTAAGCCAATTAAATCACGCAAAACGTCGGCCGCGTCCGAATCGACAGCTATAAGAAATTGCACGTAATCCTCATGGAAATGCAGCGTCGTTTCGTGCTCGTGTTCAAAGTTAATATTCCGTGACTGGTAGTAATTCATTGCGGCGGGAGTAAGAATAGACTCGGCAAAATGTATATCTGTATCTTCCCCATCTGAAATATTTTAATCCACTCAAAACTAAATTAGAAACTTTCAAAATGGTCTTGAACTTACCAACAAAGAGGACTATTGATGGATAATCATGCAACTTCGTTCCAAATCGCTCGGTCATGACATTGACGGGTTTAGGCTTCCAAGGAAAGTTGTGAGCTTGCGGATCCTCTAGTAACTCAGCACGCGCATCCATAGTTATTAGATGTCCGTTATTATCAAGAAGCAGCAAAGTTGGAATTCCACGAATGCCGTAAAGTTGTGCAAGTTCAGAACGGATTGATTGTTGTTGAAAGGGTATTGACAACCAGGGCATTGTTTCTATATACGTATTATAGGACTCAGCAGATCTGCAAAATATACACCAGAATTCAAATCCAATTGATATAAAATGCATAGAGCTTCTGAAACAAATTGGAAGCATGTGGTTCAACACCCTTGCTATGCAACTTTAATCAAACTGGCGCTACAACTGATCCCAACGGTTTATCCACTTTAATCCTACTATTACGCGCGTAACGCGCCTGGAATACAAGAGCCTTTGAAATCCACCCGCAACACATGAGGTTTCTAAGTGAAACAACAGTGCGTTCACGCTCTCCATTTAATTTATTCTGAAATGTATACGCGTGCTTCTCCTTGAGAGATGCAAGATTAACTTAACGCGATTATATCCCTTGCTCACCCAGCGTGTACTTGCAAATAACCCGCAAGTTTGAAATTACTTGCGCCAACAGAACGCAAGGCAACACAACGTCTAAATTGGTTTCAACCGCGCGAAATAATGAAACTCGCAGAAGAAAGCTTTCTCATTATGCGTCTTTTCTTCATTCTTCATTCGTGTCTTTCTCAGTAGCATTTTCGCTTTTTGCGTGTAGAATTTGTAAGCGCCCCCACATTAAATTAGATTCCAAGTCATAAACTAGAATTATTGTTTAGAGCAGAGCATGCACCCCCTCGCTACGTCGCCAATGAACCCCTGCACATTAAAATACCGAGTGTGTTCATAAAGTAGTAACTTAAAACACCCTTAATTTAGAGCAATTTGTTAGTCGCCCTGTGATTCATTGCGTATTAACGATTGCCTATCAGGTGCACTTATCACAACACAAGGCAATAATTCAAGTGGTTAATGTGACATGTTGGAGTATATTGTGTTGTATAACGCGAGTTTTTAATAGTGGCAAAAAGGGTGGAAAGCGCGTAATGTAATAAACGACTCAGTGATACACAACATTGGGGGAGCATTCATCGTGCTAGAGCACAGACAACAAATATAAACAATGGCCAGTGCGATTCACTTTCGCCAGCGCCTCGCGTTATAACACGACGAGTATAAAGTGCAATTCATGCCACCCTCGCGCTGCATACCGCCCGCGTCAAGCGGAAAACATAAAAAACAGAACGACATTCGGAATCCTTCAACATTTTCGCTCCTTCAACTCATTACCATCTAAATATCTTTGTTTTTCCAACGAAGTGGAATAAATCTTCCCCAGAGGAATAAAATGAGGCATGCGAATATAAATTGATTACAAGTACCTGTCACTGCTGACGAAGACGATTTCGAATTGATCTTTTTTTCTTATTGCACGATAAACGTCCGCCAACTGCGGTGTGAATGCTCTGCAGGGTGGACACCAATTCGCCGAGAAGTAAAAGCCCTTGATGCCCTCCAGGTCCTTGTAATAGCATGGATTTGTACTTCCGGTTGAATGGTCACTCTTGTACATGCCGCATTGCTGTAACTGCACCTCGGCCAATACTTGATCGACAGGCCTGGGGCGCCATGGAAATGACATCCCGGTCGGGTCTTCTAAAAGGCGGTCCTGTGCTGAGATGGATATTGTGCTCCCATCACGGTTCTCCAAGAGAACTAAAGTAGGCACGCCTGACTTAATCCGGAAGCGTCGAGATAGCCGAGTCTGTAAAAAGTTAAAAAACTTTGTTTTCAGTTCGTTTTTAAAAACGAACTGAAATATAAACAAAAGCTATTTTTAAATCACGTACCTTTAGGTCTATCTCGCTGTATGGAATGGCAAACCACGGTAAGCCCATAAGGCATTCCCTGTGAGAACCCTCAAAGTCGCCGTAGACATCGTTATGGGCCCACAAGACAACTTGTATAACTTCTAACTTTTTGCGCGAGTTGCTCACATTCAACTTGCCGTATAACTCTCGCAGCTTCCGTACGAAGTCGTCCGATTGCAGGTTAATATTTGCGAACGAGAAATACACTCCTACAACGTCAACATTCGCTAATGCGTTGGCACATTCCACGAAGTCTTTTTCGTCCTTTCTTGAACAGGCGATTAACCTGCACCCGAAGAGTCGCTCGTGCCACTGCTTTGCACTACTCTCACAGTTGCAATTTTCCATTGCAGATCACTTTGAATATACACGCATTCTTAGTGAAAAGTTTATCTACGAAGAAAACAAATAACCGTTTGTTTAGTTCTGTGGCAGTGCGCTGTGACTGACTGCTTGCTGCTTTGTTTAGTGTTAGCCGCGAGGTTAGAAACGAGCGACGTCGCGACGCTGCTGCAGAAGTTAATCGAGTGCGACTGAACACGCAGGCGTCCGGTACGCGTCTGCAGAAGATGTATCAGCCAGCCTGCCGCTAGTAGTAAGTTTAGGAAACATGCGGTATTGATTAACAATAGAATGTTACTGCTACCGGGAGGAACAAAGTAACCTACTAATGTGTTACGCGCCTCAAAATTGGCAAAAGATGACAAACAATTTTAATTATACCATCAATAAACATTGTTATAAAGAAATTTGTAAATATTTATTAATGTGTGTTTAAAGGCGCACTCAATTGTTACGGTCAGAATTACCAATTTCCCTGTTGCTAAGGGACAGGCAGAGGATATAATCAGTGATCATCTCGCATATTCATCATGCGCAACAAAAAATAGTAGTCAGTTAAGACTCCTACTGAGTGCGACGTAAAATTCAGTAATTTTGAGACAGGTTAGCTACTTACAACAATATAGCTATAAGCAAAAGAAACAGAGTCATCTAACGTATATGTTCAAAACTGTAGTATAAAAATTGCTAAAGGCGGAAGATTTTTTGGGGCGCCAATTTTTTTTTTTTTTGAAGGAAATTCCAACTTTAAAGTCGAATATCTCCCGTTCTACAGCTAATATCTTAAACCGTTTGCAGTTTCGTAATCTGCGTGGTTTGAACTTTCTTTTGATACCAAAACTATTGAAATATGTATGTACTAGACAAAAAGTTTTTTGCGTAATATGAGGTTTGGCCCTTAAAAGTGAGGTTTGGAAAAGTGGCAACTGTAAAGTAGAATATCTCGCGTTCTATGGCGAATATCTGCGTGGTGCAGAGGCAGATTTACCTATAGGCTTAATAGGCTATAGCCGAGGCAAAAAATTTGGGGCGGCCAAATTTCTTTTCTTCGTATTCCTTTCTTGACCTAATGCACTTTTTTGCATGCAGGAACGGCATAGCCTCTGGTGTACTTAAGTCACTTAATGACTAATGTAATTTATCACAGTTCTTGTTATCAACACAAAGCAATGAAAATGTGTCATAGATAAAAATCCACCTTTGCTGTTATATTTTTAATAATAAAAATCATATAATACACATTTTTTAATAGTTGAAATATAATATTGTATAGGCAGTTGACTTATTTTAAAGGTAGAAATAAAATTCTAACCTACAGTTTAAATGCTATTTAAAAGTATAGGAATTAGTGTTAAAATCTTTTCAGAAATTCTTCCGAGACAATTCTTGCGCGCGCATTAACAGCCAGTTTCATCTCAGAAATTTCTTTATCAATCTCTTCCATAAAATGAATCACAAAGTCAACCAACTTGTGCTTGTACATCTGTTCAGTGTGAAAATTAGTGATTAGGAAACTAATATCATAGCCGTCTATCGGCTTCCGTCGTAGCACAATAAAATTCTCAGCGCGCATCATCATAAACCGCATAAACTTCTTGCAGAGGATTTTCTCAATTTCGTCAGCCTGTTTCACAGCAATGGAAATCCTCACTGAGTTGATAGATGTTTCTGAAAGCAGAACATATTATTATTACGAATTAAAGTAGACCGAAGCAAGAATATACATACCTATGAACACCTTTTCTTTTTCATTACGACTAATAACAACCGGAGTTAAGAGTAATTCCTTGTTGGACCTAACCTCCACCTCCGGTTTATTATGTCTTTCGACCACTTGCGATGAAAAGTTATCCACGCACATTGCTGCTTCAAGAGTGTGTCGCACGGCATTTAAATATGGCTTAAGTGTTGCACTCATTTTAATTAACAACACTGAATTTACTCCTAATTACCACACCTATGATTTGTTTTTGATTTCATGTGTTCGGCTTAACCTTGACGTAAAATGACATTTCACAGCAACAAGGAATATTTTTGAACAACATAAATAACATGAATATTAAAAAATAATTCGATCTAAACCTGAATTATACCTGTAATATATTTGAAATAAATAATGTTTTAGATAATTTAAAATATAAATTCTTGTCATTTGGTACCATAAAGTTATATTTATACCTTTTGTACAGTACTGTGCTGTCATCTATACAGCCATTCACAGTACTGCTAAAAACGAGCAAAAGGGGTGTAACCACTGATTATCTGTTTGTAAACATAATGCATGTTTCTAGTTTTTGCTGAATGTTTCCTTATAATGAGATAAATGAACTACGTGACCTCAATTTGTTTATAACTGATTCAGAATCGATTTCCCTCTTGCCTTGAACATTTAGAACGAAGATGTCCGAGAACTATTGAACTGCAGCTGCTGCTGCCGTGGTTTGTTACCAAACAACCTAACCATACCTGATTTAAACTAACCTAGCTAATTAAGCAAATTGCATCGAATTACGCTTGTACCCGTTGTACCTGTCATCAAGCATAGGTACCGTGATTACTGAATTTTTCATAAACTTTCGCGCGAGCGATGCGCCGATAACTTCATTCAAGTTTAGTCTGTCACCTGACAAGCAAGCGAACGCACTGACATTTATTCAGCGTTCTAAGTGAACCAACGTTTCGGCCCCAAATGTTAGTGTTAAAATCGAAAATATAAATTTTAATAAGTTGTGTGCTATAGTAAATAGCATCATATATAAGTGAACATAGAACATGTGCCCGAGTGCGTATATCAACAAACCTAGAAGGAAATCATAAACGACTTGCTAACTTCGCGAGCAATCAGCACAATTTGTCGGTATGAAGCCTCGAGTTTTATTTGTCCAGGGAGAAAATCATAAACCACAGGCAAAGGTGAGTAATATCACACGAACCTATTGTTTCGACTTGTGTGTTAAGTCATGTGACGAGGAATTAATTGACGAAATTGTTGTCGTGCACGCATAATAATCATTTGAGCTATTTGTTAATGAGTTGGCATGTATAAAAGGTGAATGATATTTTAAACAAGGTAAAAAAATCAAAAATAATCGATGTCAGGTGTGGGGTTCGAACCCACGCTCCCTTTCGAGAACCAGAGCTTAAATCTGGCGCCTTAGACCGCTCGGCCAACCTGACGTTACAATAACACCTCGTATTTACGCTGTAAACGCGCCACACTTCACACTAATTATAAATCATGATTTCATACCCATATGAGCACTAATAAGTTTTAAATTGTTTCTGACGTTGCAGAATCATGATTTACTGCAAATGTATTTGTATGGATTGACCACCGTGGCTGCGTTATGCATCGCACTTTACAGCGTGTGGAACTTTGCTCCGGAGAAGAAGATAACAACTTCGCATGGATTTTTTCTCTTCTCCGCTGGCGGCTTCTACTTCACGGCTCTTTATTATTTTCTACAATTGTTCATCACACGGACGCATTTCGGCGTGAGGCAGATAGTTAAGAAGTACAAATTTAACAATGCCGATGTGTTGGACATAAGTAATAAGTAAGGATGTTTCCCATTAGATGTGATTTACCGCCGCGCCTGCCTCTACCAAGGCGTTAGTAATAACAAAGTAACTGGCATTGAATTTGATATTTTTTAGAATTGTGTCATCGACTCAAGCACTATTCTGCTGCATCACCGGTTATGTCATCTGGGGCTACTCGTGCTGCAAGGATGTGGTACATGCGAACCACTATATTTCCCACGCCTACGCATGGTTCGGGGCCGCATACTTTTTCTATGATATCTGGTCAATGTACAAAGTGCACGTGTGCACCCCTCCGGGGCAAATTAATACGCCATCGACACAAATGAGTACCCCTGCGGGGCTAAAACAAGGAGATGTCATGCTCGACAATGGATGGTTGCGTTTCTGGAGATACGTTAAGCTGAATCCCATTATCGTTGGCCATCACTTATTTATTGGGATTTTTGGATTTGCTGTGATTATTGTAAGTTAATATTGTTATTTAACTACTTCTCAAATCTGAGAGGGTTTTAATCTTTGTTTTTGTGATTTCAGTATTTAAAGGGTAACCTAGGTGATTGCGTTTTCGGGTTTGTTTATTTAATGGAAGCCAGTACTCCATTCGTATCATTCCGTAGCGTCCTTTCTCGCTTCCGTATGAAAAGCTCCAAGTTATATATCTACAATGGTTTTGCCATGTTATTTGTCTTCTTTCTATGTCGTGTAGCAATGTTTCCATATGTTCTCTATCTTTACGCGAAGAGTACTAATATGACCTTTATGGAGGTAACACTTTAAACATTAACTAAAACTTTTCAAGTTTTATGCAATTGAATAATTTTACAGGCAATCTATTCGTTGCCTCGTGGTTGTAAAATCTCAATGTCGATATTGATGTTCCCACAACTCTACTGGTTCTACTTAATGATGCATGGTGCTACCAAAATTATGATTAATAAATCATCGTCGAAGCCAGTACCTAATGAGTATGGCACGATCGGAGGTAATTCAATAATGGATGATAAGGATACGGCGAAGGCGGACGAGGAGGAAAAGGAAGAGAAAGAAGACGATGAGGAAGCTACCAACACATGTGATGCAGTCAATGCAATGGGCGAGCATGTTGAAGAATTGAACACGGCCTAATTATTCCTAGCAAAGTAACATTTCCGTTTGGTTGATATTTCATATTTTTTGCTATTGCACTTTTCGCTATTCCTTTATACAATGCAACTTTACAGAAGCACGCACGATAGTAATCTTCCATTTTTTACTACTAATATTATTTATTTAGTTATTTGCGCTTTTCAATTATACGAGTACCTATAAGATGGGCTGGGTTTTAACGGCGCTAAGTTTCGTAAAAGTGGATATATATATGTGAAATGTTACCAAAGCAAAAGCAACTTTGTATAAATGTGCTTTGCATCAGGGTGTTATTCTTGTCAGAACTTAATTAGCGTGGAGAACTAAACGAATTTATGTATTTATATTCTATTTATGTGAATGTACTGTAAGTATATACTTATTGTTCACACCATGTTATAAGCGAACCTCTGTATGATGTATGTATGATGTATACAGCTAGATATCAATTTTTTAAATTACAATTTGATTGTTATATGAGTTTCAATGGGCGACAATCGACGGGAACAAGAATCAAACCGATACACATACATAGGACTGATATTCTTTAAATATATTGCCAAATACGCCAAAATAGAACATCAAAACGAATCAACGTACAAACGAGCTTTAGTTTTCCAATAGGAAACAGTATATATATGGTATTTCATTCACTTTCAGAAGTTTTATCAGCTCTTCTGTATGTCAATATCTCAACGTATAAGCCGAAACTGTTACACATCAATGTCTATATGTGCTAAAGTATTCAGCCGATGTTTTGCTAGCGTAATCTTTGACGTTTACCAAAGTTGATAACAAAAGTTTACTTACGTTCGCTGAAGGATGGAATTAATCAGCTCAATGCGTAGCAAATTGTTAAGAACATTACATGTTATTATCAATAGTAACAGGAACAGGTTGCTTTCATTTATAGGCACTGACGTTGTAAGACGACGCGTAACTTGTTGTATACTTGTAAATTATTGTACACATCGATATACTTAGAGTTATTGTAAAAATAAAACAGCAAAACTAAATCTTAACGTTTGGACTGCCTTTTATCTACCTACCGAGTGCGCAGCACGTGTTGCGCAGTCATGCTGGGGGATATCAAAAAGTTCGGCGCTAAACTTGCTGGATTAGGTTATGTGCAGCGAAGACAAAATAAATGTCTAACGGAAAAGTAAATCTATTAAAGTGCTTTTTGTATTCTTTTCATTCATGTTTAGCTTAATCATTTGATACTTCCTACAATGTATATTGAAGATGTGAAGGAAGAGTTCTATCAGTTTCTTTCTGGAAAGGTGAGGTCAAACCCTTGTAATCAAAGGCAAATTGTATTAAACCATCTGTTTCAGCGTGTTTTTATTATGATAAATTATGATATTGATAGTATTTGTACATGTAAAATACTACAGACGCTAATCCAACATAATCACACAATATACACGCTAAAGGTGGTCACTGGCCTGGAAGATGTTCGCCAATTGTTTACGGAAAATTCAAGCCAGTATAAATATTTCATACTTATTAACTGTTGTGGGACTGTAGACATCGTCGAGTTTCTTGAGCCAGAGGATGACATTATTTTCTTTGTACTGGATTCTCATCGCCCTACAGATTTATGTAATATTTACAGTAATGGCCAGGTAAGATTACTGTCATGTCCCGATGAAGATGGAGAAGTTCCTGCTTTTGGTGATGTATTCAGAGAAGAAGATAGTGACGACGTATGTATATTAAGTTAAGTATAATTTTATCGTTATACATTTATTACTTCATCTGAAGGAGGGTGAAAGTGGCGATGAAAATGAACCCAAACGTCGGCGGTTTAATGAAGAAGAACAACATCAACGATTGATACGGAAACGAGAAAAGCGGTTATGGGAGGAAAACCGCAATCGGATATTGTTTGAGTACTCACAGTTCACTTACTATAATAAAGCCGTAAGTACCTAGTAGTTTGGCATTCACAATACCTTGAATCATTTTTGTTTTAGAGCGCTTTATACATGTATAACTTAGCGTGGAAACTGAATAAAGACGATAAAGATCTTCTATGGCTGGCTATTGTCGCTCTGAGCGAGCAAATCACATTCGCGAAAATTGAAAACACTTCGTACGTGCTTGAAGCAGGAAAGTTGCAAGCACATGCGACTCGTTTGCAAAACCGTTCGAACGACGCTGACGTGAAAACTTCGCTCAAAGTAAACATAGAGCGGGACTATCGTCTGGTTCTTTACCGACACTGGACAGTTGAAGCAAGTTTGAAGTATTCGATGCACACCGCGTGCAAATTAAAGTTATGGTCGTATCGCGGAGATAAAAGACTGCAGGAACTTCTTGCCGACATGGGACTTCCTCTTATACAAAGTCGTCAAGCATTCCGCTCAATGGACTTACAACTTCGTAAAGAGTTTCAAGAAAAACTAAAGGATCTTGCCGAGAAATACGCGCTAGGTGACATACAACTCACGACTTTCACATTGCAATATGGCTATGGGCATAAATTTTCAGCAACTGACGTTGTCTATGCTATGAATGCAATTCTAGAATGCACTGTAAGTATACATTTGAATAATTATTCTTATAAAGTATTGAATTATTATTACAGCATAATAAAACACCGTATGAGCGATTTTTAATGGCGTTGCAATGCCTTACACGACTGAAGAATGACGTACTTTATGAAGGAATAACACGTGCGAAACAAATATCGCAAATCATGTTTAAAACTGTTCAGAGTGCCTTGGAAATGCGACAAGTGGTGTCGGCTGGTCCGTTCTTTTATTACATAATTCAAGATGGATGCGTTGATTGGCAGATTTACAGCCAACAGCATGTCCTTTTAATGCTTGCGCAATTTATTCTCAGAGCCTATGTGTCAGTGAGTAAAAATCGTAAAGCAAATGCAATGCCGCTCCTTATTGCAGCACCTGTTGATCTTGTAAGCGGCGATTGCGTGATCTTGGGTATTCCACCATTGTGTGAACAATCACCAAAAAAGTAGGTTCTTATAAGATTTATTTTGAACATTATATGACGACGGATGTTTTTGGTTTCAGTTTCTTTGGTAAAGCCTTTGAACAGGCAGCTGAACGCGCAAGTTGCGAAACTTACTGTGATTATTTTGACACATCATGTAAGTTTTCACTGTTTAATTTGTTTTAAATATTATTTGGTTTCCTGTAGTTTTTAGATTACCGACAAAACACCGGCCGAGATTTATTGACGCATTAACCACTCTGCTCAGCTGATTTTAATCACAAGAACAAATCGTTAGCAAATTCATTTAGTTTGTAATTTTAATTTCGTAGTTCTATTATTTATTAACCGGTTATTAATCTTAAGCAAGTGCAAAAGTTTCGTGGATCTACACTAATTTCTTTTCTCACTGAAGTACTTCTAATTGGTCGCTACTTGACTGAGACAAATGATTAGTGAACAAATCACGTTTATACATCTGCCTAATTTTTGCATTAATTTTATTCAAAACAGTTAACTTAGGAGAAAAAATTGCATAAGATATACAATTTAAAATCTTCAATGATAAGATATAGGTACCGTGTACTGAACTGAAAAGCTATTACATTATTTAAGAGTACGTATGTATATATGATAATTTTGTAAAGATAACTCTTAAATATAAGAACAAAGGTCAAAACCTTTTTATCAATGCATTTTAATCGTATGTACTTATTTACACGTCCACTCATCAGGTATTGAAATTTCCTTAGTATTTTCTTATATTTCCCAAAGTTTATTTTATTTTCTACATTTATAGTTTTACGAACTTATATAGCTTAACTTGAAATGCTTTGTATTAATGTGTAAACTTGAATTCCTATTATTTTTTTATTACTTATCGCAATGGAGAAAATTATTCGAAGCAGTATGATGAAATGACAAATAAACATGATGATTATTCAAACTTGGATTTCTTTTCATTTCCTAGATCAAAATAGTACCAAGATTTGTTATTCCCCGTGGACAATCGGCAAAAACAATTGCAATTAAAGTTAAAGTGTTAATCGTCAAAGTTCTGCGATAGTAAGAAATTTGCGGCTAGATTTTCGTTTTTCTCGCATGCAAAATAAGCCTGAACAACAAGGTGTTCCGGAAATCCTAAAGCTTTCAATCGTTCAATAGCATCTTTGTCTTGAGGAGACACTTGTATCATCCCACTTGGAGAAATACCACCGACGCCCGCGGGTGGAGTGCCACCCAAACCTGGTAAGGGATTGTTGCCACCAGCCGGAGGAGTAGTCGCAGTCCCGCTTGCCGGTTCATTCAACATTCGCACAAACGAATCTTGATTCTGGGAGATTAGCTGTAACAGTGCTGGGTTCGTTTGGCCTATTTGTTGTAAAATTTGGTTGAGTAGGTGTGGGTTCTGCTGGATGACTTGTCGCATCTGTAGGAACTGCGGCTGGGTGCGAAGAAACGCGAGAGGATCCTCAGCGTCCGATTGCTGTTCATCTATTTGTGACATATCTGCTGTCTCACTGACAGCTTCCTCGTCCATGGCAGGTATGCCAGTGATTAGATATTCAACTGCTCTATCTGGGTTGTTGTAACTTGCTCTCAGAGCTTGTTCTACTTGAGGTCTGTCATAGCCCATATCCATTATATTCCTAACAATGCGCTCATATTCTTCTCCCATTAGTAAAGAGTTGCCTGAGAGCTCAGCACCGGTGGGGTTACTATCAGTTGTGGCCGTTACAGCCGGAGCTGCAGGTGCTGGAGTTGTTGTAGTTGCAGGAGTTGTAGGTGTAGCTTCAGAAGCAGCAGTGGCTACAGGAGCAGAAGTAGTACTGCTATCGCCACTTTCTGTTTTACTCTCAGTTTGTTTAGGTTTACTAGTCATGATTACAACAAATTTTTTCTCGTCAATGTTGTATTCTGCCAGTTTGTTATCATCGACCAAGATTTTTCCAGCGTAGATAAGTCGCTGCAGCTCCGCTGGGTAGTCATCTTTGCCCTTAGTAGTCTCTATTTGTTGTTTAAGCTGCTTCACCTTTAAATATTAACATTTATAAAATGTCAACTCATGCCATTTTGAGGTTAGCAGAGTATAAATAGAATTTAAAAAAGACTTACTGTTTGAGAAGCATCAATGTCTATTTGGAACGTTTGCTGTTGCAGATTCTTAATTGTAATCTTCATTATGACCTCTGTATACTGTAACTTCTAGAGGAAAATGAAATTGAAGTGCCCGCGAATCTCCGCTCAACTTACTGCAACAATAATATATTAATAACAGGCAATTTACAGGCGCCGGCACCTACGGTTGATTGCCTATTTTATTTATAACCACGTCGCTGTCTCGTGCGTGTTTTTGTGTTATATTCTCGATTTGATTTCGCTTGATGAGAATGCAATAACGTTGCGACTTTCATCGGTGATGCCGTTGAATGTCAGCCATTTTGTTTTTATCTTCAAATAAGGAATCAAAGCTTCCTAATCTCTAATGATTATTAATATTTAGTATCAAAACTTATGCAAACACGTTTTCAGGAAAGTTTATGATAGATGTTAATATATTATTAAAAATTTACTATTTTCCAAACATGGAAAATAACAATGTTATGTCATTGACAGATAATAAATTAAGGGTTATGTTTAAATATGTTTACAAGTTCAGTTCTTCCGTTCAGGCTTTAATAGTTTGTACTTTATGTATTTTAATTTCGTTACCAGTTCTTAACACCACTTAAAAAATGTTAAAAAGTACAATAAAACTCGTGTTCAACAATTATTACTTCATTTTTGGTATCATAATTGGACTCTTCCTGAATTTCAGCTTTATAGAATTAGATTGTACCAGTAAACTGCCTAGTTTCGTGCCTGATTTTAATTATTCTACTATACAAGCAATAATTAAAAGTAATGTAACTCGCGGAGGTACAAGTAAGACAGCACCAGTGCGACCCCGTTATTATTCCACCGAATTGGGAATCCGGGAAAAGCTATTTGTGGGTGTTTTAACATCAGAGGAAAAGTTGCAATTACAAACAACACATGTAAACAAGACCTTGGTGCATCTTGTAGACAAGATTAAGTATTTTATGACAGCCGCACCTCGCCGAAGAAATACATTTAACTATACTGGTTTAATTGGATTTACTGAAAGTCGTCCAAACTTACGCCCTTTTCAAGTGATAAAATATATTTGTGATAATCATTTGCAAGACTATGATTATTATTTCTTGATGAATGATTTTAATTATTTAAATGCCAGGAGACTTCGATCTATTACGGATAAGATTAGCGTTTCTAAGATGGTTTATGCTGGCAGTGTTATTAATGATGGAACGTATTGTAATTTAGGTAGGTTTTTACACATGGAATTATATTTTCAATGTTTTATTCTATTTTATTGTGTAGATGCTGGAATACTTTTCAGTAATTCTGTTATGAAAGCAATGAAGGAACATGTGGAGTGGTGTGTGATGAATGCAGTGACCTCTGATAACAGTGAAAATATTGGGCGGTGTGTTTATTATGCTACAAAATTAGAATGTCAAGAGGAAATACATGTTAGTCGGAAATGAATTTTGCTATAATCAGTATGTTAATATAAATTAATTTATTATAGGGTCAAAGTCTTCCTACTTATAAATTGCGCTCTTTTGACTTGCATAAAAAGTTTAAGGCAATTCAAGATAGCGTTGAATTTAATAATGCAGTAACTGTGTATCCAATAATTCAGAAAGACGATTTTTATTTATTGCATGCACATTACTCAAAGTTGGAAATGAAGCGACTGAAGAATGAAATCACGGAGCTTTCTGTTGACTTGAAGGAACATTGGCCGCCTGGTGAGCGTAAGGGCAGCACACCAGCAACGCGCTTTGATTTACCTCATACTTTCTACTTTAATCGCACCCACGTATTCGCTCCGGATGATTTTCAAGTTGTAAGACGTCATAATAAAGCTGAGTTATTAGATATTGAGGTAAGGTTTACTTAGTTACATTTTATGTTCAAATATTTCAAGCATTTTGTTGTAGAATATTATTAAAGAACTTATAAAGTATGTTCACGCTAATTACAAAGGCAACTTTCTACTTCGTGAAATTATAAATGGCTATCGCACTTTTGATATGGGTCGAGGACTGGATTACATCTTTGATCTGGAGCTTGAGGACACAGTGACGAAGAAAGTTGTTAGTAAACGGTTTGAAGTCTGTAAACCTGTCGGAAATGCTGAGTTTATTCAAACACCTTACATAACTGAGAATTCAAAGGTGATTATTTTGTTGCCTGTGGAAGAATCTTACGTCCTGGAAGCTTTGGAGTTTTTGGAGAAGTTTGACGCAAATATAATGGAGAAGAAAGATAAAGTGTTATTAATGGTTGTATTTCTATACCAATATAACACCCCCAGTAAGGGAGAAGAGGATGTATTTGGACCGGTGAAAAATGCAGCTTTAAAGTACTCTAATAAGTATCACAGCGAAGATACAAAAATTGCTTGGCTCTCTATTAGATTACCACAAAGCGAACAATTCATTTCAATTAAAGAATACAACGTACTAAACTTTGTCATAGTCGACTTAGCATTGAAAAAAGTTGGTGTTGAGAGCTTAATTTTAGTTATAAGTGTTCATAGTGATATAATATCAGATTTTATTAACCGAGTAAGTTTTGGTTTACTTAATTATGTTTGTTTTTATTGACTATATTATTTTACAGGTGAGAATGAATACAATTTTAAATTTACAAGTATTTTCACCGATTCCGTTTAGATTTTATAATCCACAGTTGGTGCCTTATGATGATGAAAAATTGGAAATTAATAAGAATAATGGACATTTCGATAAAGAAAGTTATGATTATATTTCATTTTATGGAAACGATTACATTACAGGTAATTTATGCTAAAGTTAAATCATTATTGATTTATTTAATTGTTGTTGTTTCAGTAAGGAAACGTTTTAAATATATCGTTCCGCTCACACGAATTGATAATGATATTAGTGTAGTAATTGACAATGCACATAAAAAAGTAGGAAATATATTGAAAATGTTTATTCAATATTCAGAGAATTTGCATTGCTTGAGAGCGCCTGACATGGCATTAAAGATGAAATATCATCATGAATTAGATTCAGAGAGAATTAATTGGTTCCTTGCAACACAATCCCAGTTGGCAAAAGTGATATTATCCCAAAGTGGAAATTAGCGATTTAAGGCGAATGTGTGTAAGTGCAATTATAATATCAAAAATATAATATTTTTATGGTATGTATTTTGTTTAAAGTAATAAAAAACCCATAGAAATTGTATAATTTTGAATTTGACATGTGAAGTTTTCTGATAAAATCAAAGTCCCTAGGATTTCTAACAAGTTATCTGTGGAGTAAGGTTATATTTGTTATTTAGTTGGGTTAGTACTTTTTAAAAAATTTATGAAAGTCTGTGTAAATCTTAAAATTCTATTAAGTAGAAGTTATATTAAGTGTCATTGCACGCTTAATAATATTAATGGTAAGTATTTATTTGATAATTGTTGATTTCCTACTCACTGGTGAGTTGGACTTATAGCTGTACTACATCATCTCATAGTTATTTCCAATATAAATATTTAAAAATGGACCGAAATAATATAGATGACGATGGATCAGATGATGATCAGCATGAATTATTTATAAATTTTCCGTTTGAAGTTCAGAAGGCAATTGATCAGGTATTAATTTATTACTTTACTAATCAACAACAATTTTACACTATACACACTATATATTTTGTGTAGGTGTTGCCTAGCAAGGATCCTTTGGATAAACCAGATTTTAATACAATTGATTACATCAATACCCTTTTTCCAACTGAGCAATCATTGGCTAACATAGATGACGTGGTTGCAGAGATGGAAAACAAAATTTCTGTAATAGATAATGATATTTCAAATGTAGTGAGAACACAAACAACTGCTAGCCAAGACGGGCGACAAGCACTGGAAGAATCTCAAAAACTAATAAAACAGTTATTCGTGCACATGAAGGATGTGAAGAAGAGGGCCGAAAAGTCTGAAGAAATGGTTCGGGAAATAACTAGGGACATAAAACAATTGGATTGTGCCAAACGCAATCTTACTTTGGCGATAACAACATTAAATCATCTGCATATGTTAGTTGGAGGTGTAGATACATTGAAAACATTGACACAGAAACGACTCTATGGCGAGATTGCGCTTCCTCTTCAAGCTATCAGTGAAGTAATGGCTCACTTTGAAAGCTATAGCGACATTCCCCAGATAAAAGACCTTAGTGATCAAGTAAAAAGTATTAGATTTGAGTTGGCAGAGCAAATTACCAAAGATTTTCATGAAGCGTTTGCTGCATCTGCGAAAGTCACTTTACCGAGCAAACAATTACAACAAGCGTGTCTTGTTGTAAGCGCGCTTGATACACGAGTTAAGGATGATTTGTTGAAATGGTTTGTGGATTTGCAACTCGTAGAGTATAAACATTTATTTCAATCTACAGAAGACACTGCATGGTTGGATAAGATTGATAAGAGATACGCATGGTTGAAACGCCATTTGCTAGAGTTTGAGGAGCGCCTTGGGACAATGTTTCCTGTAAACTGGGAAGTTAGTGAGCGGATTGCAATAGAATTTTGCCATATTACTAAGAATGAATTGGCAGAGTTAATGCAAAAAAGACGCCATGAAATCGATGTGAAACTTTTATTATTTGCCATTCAAAAAACCACAAACTTTGAAAACTTGTTAAGTCGTCGATTTAGTGGCATAACTTTAGAGCCGTCAAAGATTAACGAACCGTTTGAAAATTCGCCGTGGAATGGTATTATAGGTGCTTGTTTTATCACACATTTAAAGATTTATATTGACTCAGTCGATCGGAATCTGCAGGATTTGATAGAGCGCTTCCAGCAGGATGAGAAACTCAATTTTACAACTGAAACTTCTGATACACAAGCTACGGTCTTTCCGAGCTGCGCTGATTTGTTTGTGTTTTATAAGAAATCAATGATACAATGTCATCAATTGGATAAGGGTTCATCGATGTTGGAACTCACAAAAGTATTTCAAAAATATCTCCGAGAATACGCCACTAAATTGTTGCAGAACAATATTCCGAAAATTGAACAACAGCAACAGTTGATGAAGAGTAGCGTGCAATCAATCACTAGAGATCTTCAAAAGATGTCTACATCTGGATTAATACAGAATTTTTCTTCTTTGTTAAAAGAAGGCGAGATCACTCGATTTACGAAAGAAGAACAAACGAAAGTTTGTTGTATTCTAACCACTGCGGAGTATTGTTTAGAAACAACTCAGCAATTGTGCGAGAAGCTCAAAGAGAAGGTTGAGTCAGAACTATCAGATAAAATTGATTTTACCAATGAGCAAAGTCACTTTCAAAGGTATTATCTATTTAGATAGTGCTTATTTGGCAAATTAATATATTTTTGATTAATTTTAGTGTTATTGCAAATTGCATTCAAATTTTGGTTCAAGATCTAGAGAATGCTTGTGAACCAGCATTAACTGCAATGTCAAAGGTAATATTTACTCATTGCTTAATAATTTCATTATATTGATGATACTTGTATTCTGATTAATGTTGTTTTCAGATTCAATGGCAAAATATTGATAGCGTTGGCGATCAATCGCCTTATATTACAGCATTAACCACTCACTTCAAAACCACAGTTCCAGTGATTAGGCAATGCTTGAGCAACTCTCGCAAGTATTTCACGCAATTCTGTATTCGGTTTGCTAATTCTTTTATTCCAAAGTTTATTCAAACTATTTATAAGTGCAAATCAATTAACACTGAAGGCGCGGAACAATTACTGTTAGACACGCACATGTTGAAAACGGTTTTACTTAATTTACCTTCGATTGCCTCGCAAATTAATCGGCAAGCGCCCGCACCGTATACAAAAGTGGTGAACAAAGGCATGACCAAAGCGGAAATGATTCTCAAAGTTGTCATGACCCCAATCGAGCCGGCAAAATCGTTTATTGATCAGTATTTAAAATTGATGCCCGAATCGCAGCAAGGTGAATTTCAGAAAATATTAGAAATGAAAAATGTTAAACGGCAGGAGCAAGCAATTTTGATCGATTTATATAAGAAAGTTGACTTTGGTGGTAGCAAGGATGTAAAACGAAATTGAACTTTTCATTTTTATATAAAAACAGATGTGTTTTTAGGCATATATATATATATTTATATCAATTAAAATTCATTGCATCAGCTTAGTATATAATACTAAATTAATATGCAATGGAAAGCATTAATAATATTACATTTATGATGCTCAGTAACTTTTATTTAATATCTTATTACAAGCGTAGGATTGTTTTGCAGTTATTATAACTATTGAATGTGGTGTTTGCAGAGTTGAAAACATATTTGAAACTAAATTATATTGGTACTAATTGTCAACCAATTAATATCACAAGTCCATGTAGGATTTGCGGGGTTGATAACAG
>NBZA01000611.1:26934-55477 GCA_003054995.1 Aleochara bilineata
ATCGGTAGGAAAGCAGAGCAGCATTTAGCAATTTAGTCTGACACGAGGATGAGTTTTAACGTTTATATGAGCCTCCAATTACGCGGTCTTATCGATAGTTATCGCATCAGAGGCAGACTGCGTTGCTTTGCTTTGCTCTTGTCGGTTCTGCTCTTCGATCTCTCGCGCCACTCGCGACTTGCTTGCTGCTTCTGCTGCTGCTGTTGCTTTGCTTTGCTTTGCGTTGCTCTGGTCCTCTGATCGGATCCGGCGGCGCCGCGCCGCGTGTGTTACTTGATGTGATGTGTCGTCGTCGTTAGCTCGGCAGCTCCGCAATCAGCTAGCTTCGTGAATGCGTCGACGAGTGAAGTGAGCGCGTGATGGCTGTGTATTTAATACAGATAGTCATTCGGTGTGTCATCGCCGTGCGTTTTTTCCCCATTAAGTTTCTGATAACAACTCTAGCTAGCATGCATCAACAATTACGTATAAACATTTCTGGAGTTGCGCTGAGTTGAGTTGAGTTGAGCTGACTAGTAAGAAGGTTTGCTCACCAAACAAGTCCACCAATACTAATCTCGTATTGAATTGAACGCAGGAAAGTTTGTTTTGGGAACAATTCGTAGATTTGCACAAAGGATGTACGCGTACGAGAGTTTAATCCACTTTGCGTCGTCGCATTTTAGGTCTATTGGTAGAAGGGAGGGGAGTGTTTTCTATCGGTATCACTGCGCCAACACTCACCCTCTGGCCCAGCCGCTGATGATGATAATTCCTGCTGCACTCGCATTGCCTCGCCTCGCTGCTTGTAACTTCACCGCATTATAACGTGCCATAAAACCAAATGTAAAAAGCAATGACGGTATCAAAACTCACCCGAATGGGTCTTTGGTTCCGGTCATTATTCATCCACGGCACGTATCTGCTGGTATACTAGCATTCGTATGAAACCAACTCATTATGAGTTGTACTTTTTGGGCAACACTTTGCTTCTGCCTCTGCTTTTGTGCTAAAGTTAAACAACAAAGATCAAGGCCACGAGAGAAGAATTAAAATTCCCTTGTAAGCGCAATTACCAGACGGTAAATTGCAGAAGAGCAAAACGAATTAAACCCTCTCTCAGCTGTGAGAGGGCTGGAGCGCTCCCTCAGGATCCCTCAGTCGCCAGGATCCAGTCTGGGTTGCGCCGGCTGCCCTCGCAGGATTTGCAAAACGTTCCTGCCAGACGCTCATAGCTAGCAACGAGCAACAGGACGCGGGTTCATTGAGAGTACGTGCCTGCCGTGCAATATGACCAATTTGTCTCCTCGTCCTCGACCAAGTCCAAGTCCACGTTGCCTTGCTTCGTGCACGTTTGCGAATATTGCAATAAAGTAAATGGCAAATACAAAACAAAACGCCTCGTACTTCTTGCTCTTGGTGTGGTAAACATTACACAGCTGTGTAGGAGATGTTGCGGCTACCAGAGCTGGCCGAGCCCGTCCGGTAATCTAACCATTGGCTCTATGGATGAGCGAATACGCAGCTCGCTGCTCGCAGGTTTGCGTCTTCTCGCAGGGAATTCCTGTGAGTTGAGTTAAAGCTTTCGCAGCTGTGCAGTGGGCTCGAGGTAACAGCTCTGTGCCTCTGCGTCTAGCACTTGAAATACGGACGAGCATTACGGAACAATGAGTTGCAAATAAACCCTAAAGTGGGTTTTATCATTAAGTCTGGAAGTGTTATTTATAATTGGAAGCATATTCTCTCCAAAGACAAAAACTTCTAAAAAACTCAAAAGAAATTGAATTGGAAGTTTTTTTTATCTTATCACAGGAAGCAAAAAATGTATGTAAAACACGTAAAAAAAATCTCTCCCCAGACTGGGGGCTTGTCGGTGGTCGTGGTGGACAGAGACAAAAAGAGAATAAGGCAATATGTATAGAAATATGAAAGCAGGAGGGAAGAACAGAAGGATCAAAGGAGGCTGGGAGGCAGACGCCAAGTGTATGCAAGGACTGGGCGAGTGAGTGAGTGAGTGCCCTCGGCGATAAATCGGTTTTTGTGGTGGCGCAGACGGCGACGCATCAATTCAATTCCAGGATTCTGCAGGATAATTCAGCGCAATGCGTGCGCCGTTGTTTTGCTTACAGCATTTTCATTTTCACGCCGGCTGCGCGCATCACGGCACCGCATAACGCCGCGCGGCTCGTAATCCATTCCGAATAATAAATAACAAATAAAACCCGTAACACGTACTCGTCCCATTCAAATAATGAATACTCCGAGCCGCTCTTTCTGAATACGCTACGGGTGATGATGCTGATGATGATAAATATGCCTCTTGCCATGAATACGAAAACGAATACGAATACGTAAATGCATTGTTTTAAATTCAACTTTTTTTTTGGATTGGATTTAATCAGCAGTTTTTTTGTAAAAAGAAAGTAAAATGAAAAAACGGAAGAAGGTCTGAAGGGTGCAAGGATATCGAGCGTTTCGTGCAGTGCAGCCGATGAACCATGAGAGCTTCCCATGTGATTTATTGAATGTAATACATTGGAATCCAGTTAGGATATGAACACATCATCATTGCGCATCAATTCACAGCGGTGCAATGGAAAGCCCAGGATACTACAGGATAACGACGCAATGTGCCATTTCGAATGAAACGGAATGGAATGGATGCGAAAAGTGCGTAAGTTTTCAGCAAACTTCCACTATAACAGTCAACCAATGTTCGAGCCCCAGACGCTTCTCTGTTTTATGCGATGCGACTTGAACGAGCACTGAAATCTGTCGATAAGTTCAGAGCACAGCAGAGTTCGTTATGGCGATGGCGGAGCGTTAATAATGTTGAATTATGTTTTCGTCGCGTTGCCGGCAGTCGCAGCCAATGTGTGATATAAAGGGAGAGATTCAGAGATTTGACGAGATCATGGATCAAGTCGGGGTAACGGCTGCCGTGCGATAAAGATAGAGGAAGAGGACGTGCGGTGCAATTGCACGAGCTGCGAAAGCGAGATGGGATTTTGTTCTTCCTCCTCCTGCAGGTTCAAGTGGTGGCGGCATATGCGTGTCGTCTGCTGACTGCGTGTGGGTGGATGTGCATGCATCGACCACCTGTTGTCCTGATAAAATCGATAAAAACTCAACCACGTCTTTGCCCTACTCGACCGACGACAACTAAGAAGAAGAGGAAGAGAGAAAGGACCAACTTCTGAAACAGAGACACGTATACATATTTGCACAAAATACTTACTCAGCCAGGACATTATAAGTATTAAGGGGAATTGAAATAAAAGTAAACGACATACTTACAATCGCAAACGATCTAATTGGATTTCTCCGTAAACATGCAGTTTTCAACTATCATCATGTATAATCAATTGCAAATCAATTCAAATCGACCAGCAGTCAGAAAGTTTGGAACGTAATGCGTGAAAAGAGGAGAAGAGAAGAAAAGACGAATGAGATTGTAATAAGTACACTTATAAAACTGAATCATTCATTCATTGCACTGTGATTTCTCAGAGCAGAGCTCAGCTTTGAGCGGCTGTGAAGAAAAAGCATGGGAACGGAAACGCGCGACGGCTTTGCCAGAGACAAGAAGCGACGGACGGA
Source organism: Aleochara bilineata (assembly GCA_003054995.1). Classification (NCBI taxonomy): domain Eukaryota; kingdom Metazoa; phylum Arthropoda; class Insecta; order Coleoptera; family Staphylinidae; genus Aleochara; species Aleochara bilineata. Next base: position 30,514 of record NBZA01000611.1, read on the forward strand.
CTGCGAGTGGAGAATACAGGAAGGAACGAGTAATGCGCGGAGAAGAGAGCAGCGAAGTGAAGTGATGTTGCGATGAGTGAGCGAACGACTTTATTCACTTTTATTTCATATTCTTCATCGTCTTACGTACTCATTCGCTCGCTGAGCATGATGATTGGAATGAAAAGAAATGCATTCGGCAAGAAGTAAGTAATCCACGTGGAGCTGCGACGCGGACGCGACGACGAGAGTGAGTGGTACGTCCATCCATACATATCTCGATCGAAAACTTGTTATTGTGCTTAACGGAGGCAAGTGTGCGAGCAGGAAGGAGCCAGCAAGCGAAAGAACGCCTCAATTACGAGTTGCAACCAACAAAAGCTTCTCAAACCAGAATTCATCTATAGCTGGCGCCGAAAGATTTAGAACCGTGTTTTCTCCACTTAATAAAAGTTCTTCGGCGCTCTCAAAGATTTTCAAAAGTTGTAGACAGTTTTGTACAATTCTGTAGAAGAAATTATTCTTTTAAAATTGATCTCGCATAATACGAATTCATCTAAAAAGAGATGGAAATACATATAGGATTTTAGATTTTGCTTTGTATCGTGCTGAATTCAAATTCTTGTATTGGAACGAACATTCGGTTAAAATTATGCAGGTTAGCTGCAGGGATTCCAGAAAGAAGCAAGAAATTTGAAAATTGTTATGCATTTAAATGGAAGCAAATTCCCAGACGTGCATAGCAGTACAAGAAGAAAGAACTGTGTGGAAAAAGAAGGAACGAAACCTGTCGAAAGCCCACCAATCCTGCGATTCAACTCGGAGAAGTCGGAGAAGGATAAGTGCATAAATTGGAAGGCTCAGACACAGGCTCAGGCACAGGGCTGTAAAATTGAACCTGGAGCTGGAAGCACGTTCGACAGCAGCTTGCCCTGGCCCTGGCCATGGCCTGCCAAAGATCCGAGAGCCGGAATTAAAATTTGCCTCGCGGGGACTCTTTTTATGCGAGGGGTTCGATCTTGTTCCTCGCGTCTGTTCAATATATTTCGGAAATTGATTCCTTTTTTATCAGGAATATACTGTATAGTACATATAAAAACAGACAAGCGCCGTATATTTATGCGATAGTGAATTGTGGTTTGTTCATTTCCGGCATTGGTGCCTGATTGTTTCCCCATTTGGTTGGTGGTCGGCGGCGTTTATGGAAAGGCATGTTGTGATTTAACCATTCTCTGAGTGCCGTTGGCGGCGCGGCGCGAACATACGCTTGATGATCAACGACGATGATCATGATGATGATGAGCCAGCGAGCACTGGACGCGGGCGCCGGCTTCAAACAAACACAAATGCCCAGCAGGAGCCGCTGCCTGCCGGCCGAAGCCAATAAAACGTATGAATGATTAATGGTTGGATGGGCCGCGGCGAGCCCGTCATGTGGCACGAGCCGCCCGACTGACCACCGGTCAGCCAGCCGGTTATTCTCGCTGCCACTCGCATGGCACGGTATAATATAATATATGCGCGTTTTGTAAAACAATTAAATGTTCAATTTTGCTACAAATCAATAACCTAACCCACCTACCCACGCGGTAATGAAAAATTGGAAACTCGGGTAAATTAATTAATAATGAAATTACTTATTGCATTGACCCACTAACCAAAGTCAATTTAATTAAAAATAGTTTTACAAAGTTAAATTATTGTGCAACAAAAAAGGGATGAAATTAAAAATTGAAAATGAAAAATCGTTTAATTGAAAAATCCTTCATCTATTGTTGCGACGTGTTTGAATGGACACACACTCGGACGGACGGACAGACGGATGGATGGGCTAATGCTTGTGGTCTATTAGCACGTGCGAATGCGAATTTATGAAGTGTTGCCGGGAATCAGTTCAGTTACAGTACATGGTTTACACCTTGTTTGGTGTGGTGGTGGTGGTGTGGGTTGTGTATCTCTGTTTTTGTATTCACTTCAATAGGACTGGCGTCTCTTCATTAGCACGACTCTGAGGATTTGCTCGAATCCTTGCGTCGACGTGGCACTTTTGAGAGCGTTGCTTAGTATACCAAAGTTCATACATTCATCGCCGGCAGCCGTTAAAAGCGTTGCATTGCGTTGCCCTGTGTTGGGAGCAAACACTTCACTCTGGTACTCGGCGCGCGCGTGAATGGGGAAATGAATGCCCTTCGAAACGCATCATTTTAATACGGAAATAAATCCACCCTCGCTGCTCGCTCGCATTCGTATTCGCATTCGAGTTCTCCTCTGGCCGGAACGACTTACCTCAGACGTAATGAACAAATTGCTCTTTAGACGTTCAATTCATCGCTGAGATGTATTGCGGTGGGATTTCTTATCAGAGCAATAAAACATTTAACAAGTGGGGGAATGAATCTTAAAGTTTTGACTTGGTAATTAGTTTTATTAAATGTTGAAAAGTTCATTTTTATACTCATGCGGATGTACAGATATCTGCGATGGTCTGATGAAGAAAAACATCCCTTGTGCTGGAAATCGTTTACGTTTAGAGACTATCCAGACTACTATCTATAGTATGTACTCGTGCTCGTATAGTTACAGCTCGGGGCCAGACGAGCGAGCCACCCTCGTGAGTGTTTTGTAATTAGATGAAATTCCTCTCTTTGTGTGACGGTCAGTTCCGCACACATGACGCACGCACAATAAGTATTTATTAGAGAGCAAAGCTCTACATCCAACTAGAATTTTCATGCACTGACAGAAAATAATCAGTGCATCGCGATTGTTTATCGTTTTAATAAAAGTATTCTCCATACGGGTGCGTATGAAGTGCAGTGATTGAAAACTCATAACACTTAAAATGAAATTCAGTTTCACCACAGCTTTTTCACAGCAAATACAATTTTAATCGGTGAATGAAATCCGATTTTAAATCACCAAAAAAATATATGAAGTGCAATGAAATCGAATAAAATACAAATACAAAAGCAAATAGAAAACAATATGTAACAAACGGATTTGAGAGAGTTAAGAGTTTTTAGCATCCGCAATTCTGGCGGAATAGGTTCGAACACAAAGGGTGGCAAAAAATTAAAACAACCTGTTTCCACTTTGGTCAATTTGCCATGCGCGATTATCAAACGGCGTCGCTTATCTCCCATCCTCCCGAAACTGAAAACCCTCGCATGACTTCCATTCCTCCCCCTAACCAGACGACTGAATCGCCAAAGCCAAACAACCCTATCATCACGAGAGCACCTAATTGGGATTGTTTACAACTGAGTGTTGCTTGCACATGTAGCGTTTTGACATTTCGCTTATGATCTGCGGCTTAACTATTAACTGCTTTGCCAATATTTGGCAAAACTTTATGCATAACTATCTTAATCCGCTAATGAATAGTGACTAGTAGTAGTAGTACGGGGCTTATAATTAGAACGTTGCTAAAATACATCCTACAAGGGACACGATTTTCACGAATTCGTTGAATTTGTTGATATTGCAGAGTATGTACAGTGATATTGCAGGGTATTTTATGTAGTTTACAACGGTCAGAAAGAGGGCTAGGGTGCTTATTATACTCGTATACGCTCGAACGTTAAAACGTTGAATTGTGCGTTAAAACGCTGACACACTGCAACGCGTTGCAACGGATTTTTTTGCCTACGTGACTCTACAGCAGCGCAGCGCGCTGCAGCAGCGTCGCATCTCCACTGCACCAAACCCCACATCAATTCTCATTAGAATTGGTTACTATGCGGCTTCCCTCCGACTTGGACTGTACATTGTTTCATCGTACATACTAGTACGAATAAAGATATAAATGACAAATGTGCAAAAGCAGAAAACTAATGGAATTTGAAGTTGAGTTTTTCGCAATTACGGTAAATCCGAACCACTAATATTCAATATGCAAATTTATAGTTTCACGCATCGAAGAACTTTAGATCAGGCACGGATCACGCTCCGTGAACGAACGCAACGAGGCTAGATTAAAATAAGCGCGTGGGAGAAAGAAGGCAGCAGTGCTGGCGGCGGCGGCAGGATTGGAGATTGGTGGGCGACGTCACACAGGATGGCAAGTAGACGGTCGTGGGCAGAGGGTGAAACTCACATAAACGCGAAAGTATACTGAATCTACACACGTATCTTGGGCCTAAGTTCACACATACCAAGTGCAAAGTAAAACGAGACAACACACGAACTTTAGCGACGCCAGCGCCACGTCCCGTATAAGGGTGGAGAATTCTAAACCATCACGAACACCCTTTTTGAAAAATCACAGCCCATACCGGGCGTTTATTAATTGCGAGAACCTAAGAAGCACTTAAAATCCCAGACGAATATTTATGTATACGCGAGGGTGTCGTGTTACGTGCGCTCATGTTTTGATTTCATTAATAATTCCGCCCGCACGGACGAACGAAGGAACCCTCGGTGGATTTATAATAAGATATTCGCACTAGGACCAGACCTTTTACGTCCGAACATTATGTTTGTGCCTTTTAACTTCCTCGGCTTTTACTTTACTTTTGCGTCAAGCATAAACGTAAAATAAATGTGCTGTGAGTAAGCCAGGCTGGCAAGCGCAAGCGCAAACCGTTGGGGGACGAGGTGTTTTACCTTTTGCATTTTCTCGCGTTTTACGACGTGTCTTGAGCGCGACCTAACAACAACACCGCTTTGTGATGTGATGTGATGTGTGCTGAGCTGAGGTGTTGTGTCTTCCAAATCAACAGGTAACACCTCATTACTGCCTTCACATGCCATCAAGAACTAAACGGTTTAAATACAAATTATATTTAATTAAAACATACATACATACAAAGAAAACAAGAAAATATTAGATATAGGAGTGGAATATTACCTACTCTTTCTGGCTGATTCAGATTAAAATGTTATTTATTAATAATGTGCTTGGCGTGACTGGCAAGTTGCTACTGGTAATGCGTTGCCAATACAAAGCGCTGCCTGCCGTCAGATACGGGCCTAGGTTAACATACAAGGAGCTGAATAAAGGTTGCGCGTCGTATGTGACTTAAGTACATAGAGCACATTTGTGTAAGTGGGCATGTCTATGGCGAAGTGACTCAATGACTTAACATACACAGCCAAGGCACACAGAACGAGACGAAAAACAAAAGCGTAGTTTGGTTTATATAACACACATGTCCTCGGAAAGGATAGACAATTATCAGGCTTGTTATTGGAACAACACTTGGATACACATTCCTACAGGTTTCCAACACGACTCAAGTGACTAATTAAAATACAATTAGAAATAATTTTAACTCATGCTGAGAACAATGGGACGTTGATTTATCACCAGGGTTTTCACTTTGTTGAAATGTTTTTTTCAGTAAGGTTCAGTACGTTTCAACCTGTATGTCTGGCCTGGTGTGGTCTGGCAGTGCTGATAATACAACAACTCATTTCTATGCATAATGCATTTTGTATGCCATTTCACAGCGAACCAGCCAGAGAAGCGAAGAGTATTTTGTTTGTCATTTGCTGTTTGACTTTTGTACCGAACAAATACACACATATAGTATCTGGGTTTATTGCTACCACCAGCTGAAAAATAACAACCCGATGCATTGAGGTATAGTAGACTTGATGAAAGGAGCTCACGGTTCACTTGTAAGTGGTGTCACATTATAAATCACTCAAACGTCTTCAAATTCTTCGAGCAATTAGACAATTCCAAGTGAACTGTGAGCTCCGTTTTTCAAGTCTACTATACATAGTCTACTAAAAATCACAAACATTTGCATTCAATAACAGTCGATGTTTTGTACGTTCGAAGTTCGATTTTCAGTGGTTCAGTGCATTGCGTTTGATTATAAATAAATTATGGACGAAACACTTTGTATGCGTAGTGTTGTGTGATTATTTGGTTGGTGGCGATGCCCAGTTGGAAGTTGGAAGCTTCATGTTTGTGTGCCGTCGTCGTCTAATTAACATATTTGCTTTTTGTCACTCTCTGTCAGCTCGGCTTGCATGGCTCATCCATTGAAATGTCTTCCGAAACAATTATCAGGTTGCGGCTCAGACGGGCAAACATACAACAATACAATACATACTATATAACGAGGTACAATGAGCTCAGTTCAGCTCAGACGAAAGACAAGCCAACCCAAGACTCCACGCAACGCGCAACGTGATGAAATTTAACTAAATCACTAACATAAACAGTTTCGTCTGGTCTAGTGTTACTTCAGTCATTTGTCAAGACATTCTTAGGCCTATGAAGAATGGTACCGTATGAAGTGGTATACTTTTTGGCATTCTTATGCAAACGTAACTTCTTAGAAATTCTCTTCTACATCTGGTTTTAAAGGACTTTCTTGGGATTTTTATCTGAAGATTTGTATTCGTCTATATTTGCTTATGTATTCCTACATAGTGAATGTGCATTTACACATTCAGCAGCAAGTATATAAAAGTAGCGCTTGGAGAGCCGCTGTATATAAATAATTATAGGCCTCACTTAGTCGTTTCTATATATAGAACAAAAAAACTTACTTAGGACCGTTTACACTCAACCAGTTCAGTTCCACAGACAGGCTTTGAGTGTTATACTTGGTTATACATTCGGCGTATCAATGTACTAAAATTTTACAGAATAGTTGACTAATGTCTGAGTGGTATTAGTTTTTAAAAATTGCTTATAAATTGATATAAAATTAGTTTAAATTGAATTGATATAGTGCGACTGGGATAGTGTGACTGGTTCGAGGCAGTGCAAGCTTTCAGAGCGTGTAACCCCCAGCGTTTTATCTCGTTAACGATGCCAGACATCGAGAACACGGCTAGCAGCTCGCAGCGCAGAGCAGCGCAAATCCAATACACATGCAGGAAAGACGCCGCTCAGCACTGTGCTCAGCGCACTCACACGAATTCAGTTTATCGCCTGCCTGTGCATGCACGTCATTCTCCACTACACTCGTCTTACTCGTTCATTCATTCATTCATTCTTTCTCGGTATCATTAGTGAGTGCATTTGTGCGTGCGTGTGCGTATTCGATTGTGCGTCTTTCTTTATCTTTTCACTTGGCTGCTGCTAGGACAGGGGAAGGGGGAAACAAACAAAGAAAGAAAGATAGAACCCTGCTTGGAACAGCTCTGATGTGTGCGTAATAAAAATAAATGCGTATGCAATGAGTTTGAAACTCAAGGAAGAATAGAACGTGGCAAGCCACCAACAACCAAACAGGGCGAGAAAAGGAGAAAAGCACTCAGCGTTGCTCTAACCACACCCAGATGGAAATTGCTCCAAAGAGTACAAATGAAACGATCCATAGACTCTACCGGATAGGATAATTTAGTGAAGGATAGAATAGGAAGAGACACAATGCAGAGAAGAATTGGAAGAATGATTAAGAGATCTTAATTTCTTATTCTTCTTCTTTTCTTTGCCTTTTTCTTGATACTTCAACCGTAAGATGATTGATTCATTTTCGATGCTCGGAATGAAATCCTTCAAGAGATAACGATTTTAACAAGCACCTGGTTTGGACTTATTGGAAATGTCAAGTTTGAATCCTTATCAGGATTTAAGTGTGTTTACGTGCGGTGATGTACGCCGAATGAAAGAATGCCATAATCGAGTTGATGTTTGTGGGTTTTGCATTTACATTACATTGGCGTTGAAGTGCATTTGCACGGCGCGTGCAAATGAATGGATATGAAAGTTTTTAGAAAGTTGGATGTGCCAACGAACGACGCGTTTCGCCTCGCTCTCGGTGCTTACTTGCCTGCTTGCTTGCTTTGCTCACTCACCATCCATCGTCAGTAAAGCAAGCGAATGAAGTGTCGAACGAATTGCACTGCACTGCGTTGCGCATACAATAACCATTTCGTTGCCATTTCGCGATGCAAATTGCCATCGGCACGTTTATGTAAACATTGCCGAAGTGTTTAATGCGATTGTCCATCGATAGCGTTTGATTCTTCAGCGATAACGCCGTTTCTATTAAGACTCTATACCACAAATTCACAAAAAACAACACAAAGAAAAAACTAAGCGCGTCGCAGTTCAGTGCATCCGGAAGGATATTTGAACGACTTCCGGCCCTACGCACTCGGACTCTGAAACGCTGATTTACAGCGTTTATATTTATAACAACTAGGTTATGAAATCGAGTTCGCATTCGCGTTCACGTCGAATCACATTCAGCTGAGAACGAAGCTTGTTTGCGTATTAGTTTATGCACAAGCACGCATGCGATATTCAAATTGAAATTCAATTGCGCTTGCGCTGCGTCTGCAACAAAGTCTCGTTTTCCTTCTTTATTATGGTGTGAAACAATAAGTGAAAAGCAGGCATTCATTCATTCATTATAGCGAGTAATTTCTCTCAGACACAACAGCAAACTGCGATTAAAATTAATTAGGAATCAATTAAGAATCAAGCACGCACAATTTCGCTTTGAGAACATTAACATATAACGGGGCATTTTCGCTAATTTCCTTGGCGTGCTTGGTGAAAAAGTGGTGTTGTATAATTAAGCGGTAATTAATCAGTGTGAAAAGGCTTAAAATATGCTGCGTCACGATGAATGTGGAACGTTGCAGTGCAATAACGGGCTTTCCTGGAAAATTATGGCCCGTAACTAACTAACGCTCATTTGATGACGAAAAGTGCGAAGAAGTGAGCCAGCGATCTTAAGACATTCAGGTGCTACTATAGGTTTAGGTAGGCAACGTGCACTCTTCATTCTAAAGGCAAGGCAAGCCAAGGCGAGGCGAGGCACACGGTAGCAGCGGGTAGATGTAATTAATTGATTCATAAAATTAATTATAAAATTAACACGTTAATTAGTACATTAATCACAGATTCTGCTAGGGCGACGCTACCAGACTATGAAGCATATTTTTGAAGACATTTTGTCATTACTAAATTGTTGTTAAAATTATTAATTATTATATTTATTTGTGATTAAAATATTTAAAATACCATGAAAACTAATTATATTTTGTAATTAAAACTTTCACTTGATTAGCTTTGATTATTTCATGTTGTTTCTAGTTGCTGGAAGTACTAGGAAAATAATAGACTTATTAATAGTTAATGCTTTTGTATGGATGTTTGTTTGGTTCGTATGGGATTAATACTACAGCAAAGGAAGATCATCAAAGCGAGCGAACAGACTTCCTCCCATGTCAGTCACAGAATCGCTCATAAGCGCTCGCTCGCTCATAAATACGTAATTGATTGTATTGGCCATTGTGGTTGTTGCTTGCGGTCACGCACCACGTCTCAATAAATAGAGAACTTGCAAAGAAGGATAAAAGTCATGGGAAATCCAACGAACGGACAGACGGACGTGAAGCGATTGAGCTCGGAGGGCATCAAACATTTATTCATTTTGTCCTGCACATGGTGTACCTCTTCTTGGTGATTAGGAGCAGAATATTTTTCAGTCACGTGTAATATCAGAGATTATTAGCGTACTCTAGGGCGAATTCCTGAAATTTATCATCGGGAAGTACATAGATGAAATTGTACATACAATCTCGGCGAGCCAAGCCGAGGATTGGAGTTGTCCCATCCTTATCCAACCCGAGGCTGTGAAACATTCAGTATTTAGTTATCGATCCTTCGGCGTGCGCCTGTTCGCTGCCAGCTATCTCGACGTCGACGCTCAGACGGGGCTCCCTTCGCGTCGAGCAAACCAAACGAAGCAAGAAACTGCCGCGTGCACACGTTTCCAGCAATAATATATATCTATATACATGTAGTACCATAGTAATGTATCTACGCATCGCGCCTGTGCCTTTCTTATGTTTGCTCCTTGCACACAAATGCCTGGTTCAAGCTGAGGCTAAGCGAACGCGCGTCATCACGCTTTCAATCGATGCACGTTAGCGGCGAATAAGAATCGCTCTGCTTTGCCGCACTGCGCGCAAAATACAAACGCGAATGAATAAAGAAACAGATAACATCGCTTACTTGCAGTACCCAGCAGTACCCTGGTACTATATACAAAACTTTTAAAAGTACGAAAACAAAGCATATAAATCATGAGAAGGTAGCTGATATTTTTATGGTATGAAAATGAAAGAATCGACCAGGAGCACAGCATTTCGTTCTGCAGTGGGGTAAGGTCGTATACCTCCTACTATGCGGAGGGTCTTTTGAAGCACCACATAGCAGCGGCGGCTGCACGCTTGTTCCATCAATCCACCGAGTTGAGTGAGATCCCCCTTTAGCATTTCATTTTCATTCGTATTCCCCTATTTGTGTGCGTGCGGCGGCGTCGTTGTCGTCGTCGTTCCCTCGTGGCGCAACCGAATCGAAATATCTATGCCAGGGCCAGGCAGGCAGGCAGCAGCCTGAGACACTGACTGAGCAAGCGGCTTGTAATAAAATAATGTGAAAAATCCAATTTTGCCAGCGAATTGCGTGCATGCCACACTGCTCGCTATGTGTGAGTGCATGCACGCCGAGTGCGACTGACGCTAATCAAAAATATATATAGTCTTTATGCGTTACGCATGCAAAGGTGCTATGGTACTGCTTGATGTGTGGCATGGTATTTATTAAGATGATGGTTCTGGTCTGGTAGCATCTGTGTCTTTCCTTGAAGTGCGCGCCGAGTCGGTCGCTCCTTTTTGTTGTTGCTGCCCCGTAGTTTGTTATATGATTCTGATCAATATTCCGATACAATAAGGCATTTTTAGGAATATTTCGTACCAGGAGAACAGCAAAGCGGTGGATGAGTGTCAGGCATGGCAGGCAGGCAGCGTGCGTTGAATTGCGTCGCGTAGACAGGCACGCACCGAATCCGTTGGCGCGCACCAAGCACAAAGCACAAAAGCTTCAACAGTCTGGCAATGGTGATGGTGTTGGTGTTGGCGTTGGCATGCCTGCCTGCTTGCCAGCCTCACTGCGAGTTGGAAAGCTTCATTGCTTCATTCGTTTTGAACGTAAAACGCAAACGCAAACTGGAAAGCTTGTTCAAATCCCAGCAGGAGGAATGCCTATGAAATTTTATATCTAAGCTTATAAAATTTAATCTTGCTAATGGTTACTTGGTTGTAAATATATTCATTATTCAGGTTTCATTTTCTCTGATTATCTCTTAGTACTTGAATCGAAATTGTAAAATTTAAGAAACTTGTTACACATATTTTAGTTTCTTAGATTTACAGCATTAGCTTTTCAGAAAAACTTATTTTAGCAAGGACATTTTGTCAAGGGCTATTTCAAAATGTTAAAAATAGACAGTACGAAGTGGTTTTTGCTAAATTGTCGGCACATTACATGGATCAACATGGACACAAGTTTTATATTTACATTTTAGTTGGCTATATTTCAAATTTCTGTCAGAGGTTTCTCAAAGACAGCTCAGCTCAATGTGAAACAAATGTTGGCTTCGTAGTTGAGAAGTAAGCAAGCAAGCAAGCAAGTCGTATCTATAAAAATCTGGTAGCAGTAAACATGGAGGAGGAATCAAATGTCACGAGACATCTTGTGAAATATTTGGAGGTTCTTTATTTGGAGTGTGGAGTGGAATGCTCTTTGGAATCTTTATACACTTGTGTATATGTCGGTTTTGGGAAACTTTTGCCAAGTTTTACTTGTTGACAAACTTCCATCAGGACTCCCATCTCATACATCGCTTAGTTTATTAGGAAATCCCCTGGTAGCGATTCTCTCAAACTTTTCAAGTAGATCTTCCTGGATTAAAAGTGTAGGTACTAAAGTTTGATATGGAGTAAATGGAGTTTTGCATTGTTTCGCAGAAAATATTGCGTTTAAAATGGTTGAATTCCTCAGAGAATTAAGCAAAGCACTTTCTTTAACAGAGATATCAATCTAAGATCTCCTTACTTTCTTATGCGCTTAAGATTAAATTAAAAGAGAAAGATTTCAACAAGTTTGTTGAAAGACACGCAACAGGACATTAACATAAGTCAACAAATTGCTAACAAAGTTTAATTTTCAATGCATTTTAAGTAAAACCCACGCAAGCGTAAGAGCAAGTGCAAGCACGACGTGATATGAATGAACTGTGAGGTGAGCAGAAGAACGGTCTTGAGTAGCCAAACATCCTTTCCTTTTGGTTGTTCGTTCGTTCTCTTCTTGTCGATCCTGCCTGCCGCATTGATGCATTTGCGTCAGTCAGCAAGAGCTTAGCTGAGTTAAGCTGAGTCAAGCATAAGCACTGCTGGGATTGGGAGGTCATAAAGAATTCGTAATGGACGTCGGCCGGGGCACGCACACAACGTGCACGTGAAACCTCATGCGGGCAACACACACGCGCGCGCGATGGTTATCCACGCCACAGCCCCAACGTGTTTGCATTTAGATCGTTCGTTGCTGTGGCGAGCACGCTGCCGGCCGGCCCGGGCCCTTATCTCCGTCCTGCTCGCTCCCAGCGCACTGCAAAATTGCACTGCAACTGCGAACAATGCTCGCTTGCTTGCTTGCGCCTTGCGCGTCGTCATTAAATCAAATGGTCGTATCGCGTGTTCGGGCGACCCTTGGGCGTTCAGCTCATTTTTACTCGGGAGGCAATCAAATATCGCCTTCTCTATAACATTATCAGACTTTATCCTTTAGTAAATTATTAAATTATAAGTTGGGTTTTTTGAGGGATAAGTAAGTTTTTTTTATTGTGAATGTCCTCTTTTTTCAAACGATAAGTCGACATGACATTTTGAATAGCTGAAGGACATTCTCGAAAAAGTTATTTGCTTTTGTGACTAGAGATGGCATAATAGTAGAGGTATCCCCTCGTCTTGGGTGCTTCTTTGAAGATAAAGATATTGATCTGGAGAGTGCAGTGTAGCGGTTGGGGCAGCAACGCAACTGATGGGGAAAGGACGGCGGCAATGACGTTGCGTCGCATTGCGTTGCGTCGGTGGGAGACGTAACTTCCACTGCCACTGCCGACGCACATACTGCTGTTGGATATCCGCAAGGATTTGCTAAACCTGCCTAGCAAATTGATCCTGCGCCTAGTGATTGGCAGGTATGAAAGGAAAAACTGCAATGTTTAAGCGCTCACGACTGTGTGTTTTAAACTCTTAAAGCTTAGTGAACTCTCTGATTTAGGATCAAGTGACTTAAGTATCTTGTATTGAATCAATCAAGGCATCGCAGCGTCAAACAAACAAACAAATTCAATGAGAAAATGCGGGCGCGATTTGATGATTTGTTTCATTGAAACTGGCTTAGACCTAAAGATAAATCACTTATTTCGGGCGAACATTCATTGTGTGACAGATGAGCACAATATGGAAGGTCACACTTACAATTATTGTAAGTATACCGTTCCATTCTTATGGTACAAATGCGTACATATTCTTGAGGATTTACATACTAAAGACGATGAATATTGCATACAATACGCAGTAGGTATGGCATTGGCATATGTGTCACTCAAATTTTTGTGTCGGTTGTTTCTGTAGATTCTTCTTTAAGATTATAAGATTGTTATCGTACTTTTGGCGTATTAATACGAAATCGACAATCGTTAATTAAAATTCCATAAAAGTTGTCTGTTTTTAGTTGTTTTTACTTTGTAAGCTTAAAATGCTAAGTGGCCAGAGGTAAATCATACGATTGCTTGGCTTTGCAGGTACATATGTGCATGTCATGTGTACGCGTATAAACAAGTTATTAATAACTCGGATGTGATTATTGTGTATGCAACGAGGCAGTGCGATGGTACGCGACGAAACGAATAACACAACACCAGACTTCACATAAATGATATAAATATTTAATGAGTGTACATACTGATGTGTAAATGACGAAACGTATAATTAAACGACTCCTACCCGTCCGCAATTATTCCACCAATATCCAACATTAGTATCAGTATCAGTTCAGTATCACCGGCAACATCTAGCTGAGAGCTAATAAGCGACTTGATAGAGCTGTTGATTTATATTCTTTTGCTGTCTATAAACGGCGCGCGCTCTTTTGTGCAGCGTAATTAATTAAAATTGCTGATCTCCGGTCGTGCGTTGCACGCTTTCATCTTCTATGACTATGCTTTATAGACTAGACTAGAGTAGACTACTTGGTGTTGTAACAATCTCTTTATTAAGTGTATTCCATTTCTATATTTAAACAAACTATAAATAATAGTTTCAATGGTATGTTGAGCATAAATTTATGTAAATAATAGTGCACTATAAGAATGTTCGTGTTACTACTGCATTTTTGTATAATTAATACAAATAACAATTATTAATTTATATGTTAATTCATTATTAATTACATACTTTATTTTGTTAACATTATTTATTGTTTTATTTATTAAATTATACCTCAATAATTAGTTAACATTTAAAAGCAGTGGCTAATATACTGATATTGATGGTGATATTGATATATTATGTCGTTAATGACTATGTCAGAAATGATGTCCCGAGCGCTTGGACGTTACGCTCTCGTTCAAATCATATTAACAGTGAGTGAAGCATCGTCATGACGGTCAGGGCGCCAACATGCTGCGCTCCGCACTGCGCTACTATTATGTGCGAACGTGCAAAAATCAAACACGAACGCCAGCATTTAGCTTTTATCGATTGTTTTATTACTTACTTACTTATGTCTACAAAGTTTAAAACACATGCGTATTCATTACGAGCTCGAGTTACAGAGTCACAGATTACTGAACTGCGAACTGAACTGCAAAGTGACTGACTTGACTGAAAACAAGTTTAACTTCATGTTGTAAACTGCATGCAGTTCATTTCATGGGAAGCGATACCAATGATAAGTATGACATGATATGTTGCGGTTTTTATGCACGGATTAACCTTATATACATTTCTTATCAGTTATTATGCCTATTTTGCATTTGTTATAATGACGGTTCCCTAAATCTGTGTAGATATGAGAATATGTACTCATATGTTCGGAAAGGATACATATCCGAATATCACAACAAGAAGATTTAAGAAATTGACTTGCATTGTATACAGGCGTATAGGTATCACGGGATGGTATATCCACTTAAGGATTGTGACTCGCACTGAGCGGCTTGCAAATGTGCAAACCAGATGTGCTACACTTAGGTGGACAAGTGTCTATTGTCTTCCTAAGAAAACGTGCTCAGCAGTCAGGCTTTGAGTGCCACGTTACCTCGTTTTTATCATATTTGTGAACAGAGTTACCTAATATCCAAAATGAAGAAATATAAGAAATTTGCTTGTTTCAAATTGTTTATCGGAAAGCTTTGAGTGTTTTTTTTTACTTTCGGAAAAGGAAAATGTTGATATTCTATCAATGCTACTTAAATTTCCGATAATGACCTGCCATTTCGTAGGTTCACAGAACGAACCATTTAACCTCGGCATAATGTAGACCCAAGAATTTTAAGAGTCGCACCACTTGAAACTCTTTTTCTTTTTGTTCGTTTGTACGTGTTTTCTTTGAATATCTTTTGATCTATATCTTTGATAAATAAATAACACTAAGTACTCAATGTATTCAAGAAAGACAAAGAGTTAAACCTTATAAGTATTACCATTTTATGACGCGATTATGTGCACTTCTTTCGTACACTTGCGTGAGTTACAGACTCTTCTAGAAATCTACAATAACTCCGGATCTTTTTACGTTATCGTTGTGCATTTTTAACATAAACATTCTTATATGTTCTTCTAACTGATGGTATAACTCCCTAGTTCGAATTCAATATGTAAATATGGAAAATCGCATGAAGAATGGAGAACGTACTAAGAACGATAATGATGCTAAGGATGTTTCTCTGAGTTTAAGCCACTATTTTCCTAAAACGCTCAATAAAACTGACTCTCCAATAAGACACCTTGATGGTGTTCATGATGCGTTGGCGGAAATCATCATCAGGTGGGACATTCAATGAGTTTACGATCACTTTTATGGCATCTGAAGCCCGACCTCCACCATCCACAAGCAATTCATCGTCAATTTGTAAATGAGTTTATGGCAGGACGCACAAAAGAATCCTGCCTGCACCTAACGACGTACCCTGCGAAGGTGTGCAAAACGTCAAAATGGTTCTTGGTCAGTTGCATAATCGGCAATCGTCGTTCGACCCGCCAGAATTTAGCCGTTGCGCTCGCCAGTAGGGAAACAAAATGGAATGCGTCGCGTCGCTTCGCCTCGGCTTGGTTCCAGGCACCACAGGCTTGCCTGTGTTGTATAGAGAGAAAGCCTGCAGCTTTCGCGTCCACAACAAGCATCCAGCGAGCGATATTCCATGGCAAAACCGACGAGAAAGCGCAATTTCAGTTCCCCTCGCTGTTTCCATCGGGCGTTTACGCCGACGTTCGTTCTCGTCCGGCGTGACGTCAATAACGAGCGCAGATCCCGATTGGACTGAGGCGGAGCTTTCGTCAGGCGGGTCGAAGTCGGCTTATGGCACAAGGAAAGCGTCCGACTAGTACACCGTCAATTGTTAGACTGCTAGGACGGTGTCAGAGTGCGAAAGTTTGGTGCCCGATTCAGCGCCGATAAAGTGCTCCGATTCGGCAGCAGACGACGGTACCCAGGCCTACAGACACGTAAGTGCTTATTTCTAAATTTTGAG
This sequence comes from Aleochara bilineata, assembly GCA_003054995.1. NCBI lineage: Eukaryota > Metazoa > Arthropoda > Insecta > Coleoptera > Staphylinidae > Aleochara > Aleochara bilineata. Next base: position 47,016 of record NBZA01000611.1, read on the forward strand.
CGAAATTCGTAGATTAGAAATTTGCCAAATCGGCGCCGAAAGTTGGTGCGGTTTTCTTGTTTCTCCACTGCGCGTACGTGTGTGTATGAGCGCTCCGCACTAGGCGCTCGTGTACGTGCATTGCACCGCTGCGTCTCTGTGTTTGAGCCTATACAGTTTATATGTAGGCGAAATTGCGCTGTTGCCAGCTGCTCGGTAGATGTGCATGGAGTGTGTGTGGCACGTTGCCATGTTGCCTTGCGAGAGTGCCTTTACTGCGTAGCGTAGCATGGCATAGCACGAAATTACAATGCAAACGCTCTGCGTCGCGAAGCGCGCAGATAGAGAGAGGAGTATATTATCGTAGCGTAGTGTAGCGTTGAGAGTTTTGCAGGCACAGCAGCAGCAGCAAGCCCGAAAAACACACGGTGTGCATGCTCGCGCGTTCGTTGGTAGAGCCATATCGCGACTACTGCTCGCCGCTCGCTATAGTACTCCAGTACGATTACTATAGTGCGCGCTATCAATGCTCTAGGTTCGGCGCTGAGCGCGCACCGCTCCGCATCGCGTCTTCTTTATTTCTTTGCGCACCAAACCCGCCGCATTTGTGAATCGAGTTGTGTACATAATGCCATACTCGGCGGCAACACTCAAGTCTCAACTCGACTCACTGAAATGCATGCACGCGCCGGCCGGTTGCGACTTTTCGATAGACTTGGCAAGTCACCAGACAAACTGCTTCTGCTTCTACTTTGCGAAGTGTTTATAGCGCCGATACTTTGATCATTTATTATGAAATAGTTGTTTTGGTCCAAGGACTAATTTTATGTAAAGATTTGCATATAGATTAAGTTGCCGCATTGTTACTTTTTGTGTTGATTTATGAGCATTGACAAATAAAGGACACCTGGTTTTGTTCCTATCCCAAACTTCTTAATCCTTATTAGAATCCCACTGCATGTGACATAACCACGTGGATTCCAGAGTGATGAGCTAATATATGTAGTGTTGCGATGAATACTGGGGGAGTCACGTGGTCGGCACGTGCGTATTGACATGTGGGTCCTCCTTGCAGGACTCCGATATAGGGGGTTCAGGTGCTTGCATTTCTTATTGATGTGGGAGTATTTCTTAATTTTGTTAAAAGATTGTCCTTGGGTCTGGGTGTCGGTGGTGAGGAAGTCAATTTCTGAGAAAACATCATACGCCGCCAACAAGTAAACGTCACATGCATGTGGGTTTATCTCGTTTTTATCTGCGACGTGTTGTTATCGCCCGACGGAATTTTCAAAGCCGCACTCATATCCGTCCGGCCGGCCGGCCGCGTGTTGCCGGCATCTTCGTTGCGCGCCCTGCGAGAGTGCTCCTCTTGCTCACTTGCGTGCGCGTCCCTTCTACCCCATCTATCCCTTCGATGCGCTGCTCTCTTCTCTCCTCCGAACCGTTGTAATATGCGTTACGAACGCATCGCAATCCCTTGGATGTGTGTTGTGTTTGTTGCTTAATCGGCCCTTACTTACATCCATCTTCCTCCTATTCATAGTGGTGCTCGATCGGGGCATCCTTGTCCAATTTTTTATATCGCGTGGTACGTCACATCACATCGCTGCACATCCGAGGGTGCAGCGTGTGGTGGTTATTTTGTTGAACGATGCGAGGCATGCCTGCCAGGGGTGGATTCGTGCAGAGACAGCACTGCTCAATGTTCAAATACACCTCGGGGGCATTTGAACATTATTAAAACTGTGATTCATACAACGTGCATCAATTTTTAATTTTCTATAGTTTTTCGCAAAGGTTGGCTTTTGTTTCTTTTCATCTGTAGGTTTTTTCCTCAATATTTCGTTTATATTTTTTTGAGAACAAGTTCTTATCAAACGGTAAGATCAGAAGTACGTATAATTAGAAGCAGTCGACTTTTGGGCCTGGCATCGTCTTCTTCTTCTTTCTTGTATGTACACCTTCGTGCTTTTTCCGATTTGGGCCCTCAGAGGAACTCAGGCGAAAAGGTCGTTTGAATGTTTGAAACGCTTGTTAATTAAATGGATGCTTAATTAGCCTAATTACGCCCAGACACGTTATTGTTTGTGGGACTTGATCGTTATGCTCTGCGTATGAAGGGAGAAAGGTGTAAGACCAAAAAATTATTCGTAAGTGTTTCGTGCTTGCATTCAAACATTTGGTGTTATTGCTTTGAAGGGTAGGCCTCTACAGTTTTTAGTCTCCCCAGGGCCACATTTCTATTTTTACTCTCAAACTGAAGAATTGAACGAAACATCATGGTGTTTGGGACGGTTGTTATTGTTTGCTGGCAAATCTATATCTGTGAAAGTCGTTAACTTTCATGTCATTTTCTTCTTCTGTTGAGTTTTTCTTTAATCCCTGTTTTGAGGAAAATTTCAAGGGGATGCTAAAAATACGAGAGAAATTCTATACCTTGCCAGAAAAAAATGTGAGAAACACAACCTGGAAATGTAGGCTTTGGAACCTATTGTATATACACTATATACCTATCGTTGTTGTATAAAATTCCGAACATTCTAGTGCAGTTTTAGTGCAGTTTTACTTATTGATGATGCTATGGTGTTTGCCACTGTAATTGAACAATGTGGGCGTCAAAACAATAGGAAAATCGTGACTAAGTCATATGGAAATTGTTATTTGTGCGAAGTGCACGCGTTTGTTCTATGTCGTGTGTGCGATTTCTTATAGCTTTACTCACCTGGTATTTAATTATAATTGTCTTCGCTTGGTGCGGTTGTTGAATTACCAATTTTCTGGCTTGCAAATGCTATGCGGCAATGGATTTCACATTGCTATTGTCTGAAAGTAAAAATTATTATGGAAGTTACACGATAATGAGATCTATAAAAATACCAAAAATACGTATAGGACGAATTCCGATATCAAACTATTGATATCGAACAGCATACGAATAAATGTGCAAACCCTGAAACTATAATATTATCATATAAATGATAAACAATACGCTAGTCGTAGAAGGACTACGTGTAATATTGCTTGGAATGTCCTGACATATCCATTGGATGAAATAAGCATCTACACAAACATCTGGAGACAATTGCTGAATAATGTTAGATTACCCTTAGCTAGTTAGACTAGCTTTAATATAACTTAAGATAACTAATGGGTACTTGTAAGATTCAAACCAGAGTTCCTAAATCGTATGAGAGACTTTCTTCAACTAGTTTTTAAACGTGAATATCTTGAGTTAATCTTCTGGGAAATATAGCCAATTTTATAGTTTTGGAATCTAGATAGAGAGTGCTTTTCAAATATATATGAATATTGGTTATAAACTAAATTTCTTGGACAAAATGGCGCCAGAAATAATGATTCAGTGAGATGTCACAACTCGAAAATTTTATCTCTGACGAAATTTCATCATTGATTTTGAGAATTGTGTTTAAAAGTTGTTGAGTACATTAGTATTATTATATATTCTTAAATAATTTGTTACGAATTGTTTAAAATTTACCTTGTTTTCCCAGGAATTTTAGATGCTTAGTTCCTATTGGAAACGAGCAAGGATCGTATTCTCAATGTTTGGCAATTCTAAAGTACAGAGACAAATAATGTCTTTACAGGCAGTTGATAGTAGGTATACTTACATGAAATAAACAATAAGTTTCTGGTTTTATTATTTCAAAAGTTATTGCTGTTCTGACATATTGGTTACGATCTATTATATAGTTACCAAAGTCATATAATCTTTGTTAGTAATTTATATAGCTCAGATATTGTTTAAACTTTACTACTAGATAGTAGGCAAAATGAACTATCATAATTTCTAATTAATTTATTATTATTCTGCTAGGTTAAACAGATACTCCACTTACTGAAATTGGTTGGCATAGTTCATCTTAGTTGCAATATACGCATTTGCTGCTCATTTTTGTTTATAACTCTACTACTAGATCATAGATAAAGTGAACTATTGGAATTTCTAAATAATTTGTCCTTAAAGTCTCAAATTAAACGGTTGTTGTTTATGCGCAGTCCAGGCTGTACGGACGGGCTGCGTCAATAGTCATGTTTTGCGCTTCAGCGAAAAACGGTTGGTTTCAAATTCAATTTTAAGGGTTGTAAACAATTGTTGAATATATAATTTATATATCTCTGGAAAGTAGGTGAAACGTACTTACCGGAAATGCCTCCATTTTGTAATGGATCTTGTCATAAAAGCCATAAAATGGCGTCCAAATTTTGAGAAGTGTTTCAAGTGAGTGTTTGACAAGTAGGATTTTCTGGGTTTGTATTATTATAAACAATTAAGTGAATTAGGGCAATGCAAATCTATTTTATATTAAGTATAGATATATACTCTTATATTTTAAACCAATAGCCATAATTATATGCTAAAATGGCGGCTTTTAAATCATTCGTAGTCAAAGGTCAGCTTAGCTGGATAAATTGAAGCTCAAATTTTTTGACGAAATACTAGTGATATTTTGTTTGTAATGTTGAAATATATTTTCTAGTGCAATATATTAACAATAATTTAAAAATAATAACTAAAACAAATTGAGTATCACTTAGAAAATGGAGTTTATGTCAAGTAAGAGTGCGTTCGGAATGCAATCTCCATATTGTTTATTCTGCTCTAACAAACATACATATAAACAAGATTGGTTGTTACTATACTGTAATTGTTATTAGTCTATAAATTAACAATGTTAACAAAATGGCTGCATATCTATCACTTTGAACATTTCTGAAAGCTTAGCCACTACACAACTGTTGTTTGAACAATGATTTCTTAGGACTGATATGATAATTCGTTATCATATTAACTGATAAGGATCCTCGTTTATGCGTCGTATTTCGGAACGTCAAATAATAAACACATTATGGTGTTGTGAGTGCGCATACTTAAGGAATTACATTGACTATTAAGCTGGAGAGGACAAACAAGTCAAGTTATTGATTTTGTTATTAAGTAAAGAGTTCGCTCGCAGCGAGTGCGCACTCGTTAAGTGGAACTTGTTTTTGTTCGAATGCAAAAGAAAAGAAAGCATTAAATTAAATTAATCGTTGGCTGAAAAGAGGCAAACCAGTCTCTTATTGTGCATCGTCTTGATAGTGGCGCTGAAAATAAAATCGGTCGCCATATTTACGCGGGAATCCACAAAGAAGCCCCGTGGTTTCATTTCATCTTCGCTCGCTTCATATTACCGAGCAAGCCAAGCCAGCAAACTGGTTTGTTCGCCTGTGAGCAAACAACAAACAAACGCAAGTGCGGGCCAGGCTATGCTTGATGAAGATCTGAAAAGTTGTTTTGTTATATTCCTTCTTCTTTTTTCACAACTGCGTGCGTGCGTTCATGTCTTTCTTTCTTTATTCTTTTCAAACAAATGCAACCATATGGACCTTACCAGAGCGGTTTGGTTTAGAAGTTGCTTGTATGCTTGCTTGCTTTTCGCAAACGACCTTCTTGCTGACTTGACTGCCAGCATGAATGCACATTCGTATTCAGCGAGCGTAAATTTGTTGTTGAAATTGAACGAGCAACGTGCACGCAGACATACACATTGCGACGCCAAGCGCGTTACCAGCCGGGCAAGCCATCAAGGTCGTTGAAATTGTTTAGAATACCACGTGGGTTTAAAGGGCTTCGGAACAGGAGAACAGCATTGGGGTAGAGGTAGGCGGTTCCCTTGCTGTGTGCTGTGCTTCGCACCACTCCGACACGCTTTTGCTGCTGCTGCTGTGGTGCCGCGGCTGCTTGCACGTTCAAGCCGCAGAGGCACAAGTTCGACGGCTTTCTGTTCTCTGTTTTGTTCCTTTTTCACCTTCGCGATCGTGTTCGCTGTCGCGTTTGCCGCAATTCAAGTACACTGTAGTGGGACTGAGACTCCCTTTTATCAAGGAATACGAGTGAGCCCTTTTCAGATGCGCTGTTGCCATATCTCTTTGTTGGGCCTTGCCAAGAGGGTGAGGAACCGAGAGAGAAGTCAATTAAATTCGAGGGTTGACTGTCGACCAATCAATGAGCCTTCAAGTATCTTAATCCTTGCGCCTTTAAGTTTCGTTCGCGTCTTTCTTCCAAATAAAATATGAATAGACGAATAATTTATTTCTGTTGTTTGGTAATAACAAGGGCCGGTACTTCTAAGGAGTTAATAATTGTTATTGAAGGGAGTCAGTTAACTTGGCAAAGAGGAAGTGGGCGTCTCGATGTGTAACGTGCATGCCGTGAAGCCTGCAACATGTGCATTTTTTGTAATTGACATGCAATTCAACTTCCAATGTTAAGAGCACTTTCTTGGAGGGGGCGAAGAAACTGAGCACCTGTCTTATATTTATGCCTCCATCATTCATTCATTCGCCCATCGATGTCGACGTGAAGAAGCATGTCTCTATAGCTTGTTCTTTTTGCGTTGCAGGATGTCGGCCGAGACGGGGAACAAGGAGTCGCGGCTGCTTCTGAAGGACATCAACTCTCTGCTGACGTGTCCTTTATGCAGGGGTTACTTCATCGACGCGACGAGTTTCGATTGCCTGCATACATGTATGTCCTCTTGTATTTATTACCATATCAATGCCAATATTTGAATATCTGGGGTTTCTCTCATAGTTTGCCGAAGTTGTATCTTGAATTACTTTGAGAAAGCCAAGCAGCAAGCTTGTCCCACGTGTGATAAGAAGAAAGCATACTTCAGGTAGGAATCTATAAAGATTCTTCGATTTTGCAGTGCTTGATACAATTTTTTTATGCGTAGATATGATCATCAGTTACAAGCACTTGTGTATAAAATGGTTCCTGGATTATACAGCAAGGAAGTCCAAAGAAGAGATGACTTTTATCGCAGTAGCGTACGTGCGAGCAGTACGTGTAGTGAGGACAGTTTACTAGACCAAGACAAATGGGTAAGAAATTAACTTCTTTGTTTCCTTCTTTATGGTTCTTGACAAAATCTTTTTGGTTTCTGATTGTTATTTAGATATCAAGTCAAGGTCAGGAAATTTACTATAGTTCTGAGGACATGATCTCATTATCCTTGGAGTTCTACCAGTCACATTTGGACTCCACGGATGAGAGTGATAAGAAGTTATCGTGTGTTATATCTAAGCAAGACTCCTCAAAGTGTGCAATACTAAGTACTGATTCAAGTACTCAAGAGAAAACGGGTGACAAGTGTGAACAAAGGTTAAAAAGTTGTGTAAGTGACAAGGACGAGTCTGACAGTAATCCCAATCTCGTGTGTGAGCGTCGATACCTGCAATGCCCCGCCGCTGTTTCAATGACACATCTGCAGAAATTCGTTCGCATGAAGTATGCCCTATCTTCGGAACATAGGGTGAGATTTTCATTAAACTTTTACCATTTGATGTCGGAGTTTTATTGTAATTTTTCTTGGTATTCTTTGTGATTATCTAAACCAGGTGGATATCATTTACCAAGGCGAAGTACTGCCAGTTGATTACACACTGATGGACGTCGCGTACACATTCAACTGGAAGCGGGTAAGTCCATTTATTATTGATAAACAATTGCGATCGGCGTTCGTTTTCTTTCGTGTATGAGTGCATTTCGCGTGCATGCGTGCGCGCACAGCGGTCGCGCCGAGCCGATGCGTGTGTTCGAAATCGGAAGCAAGCGCAGCGTAGGCGGAAATGAAGAATAATGAGCACCTCCGAGCTTCGCTTCGCCGAGAACTCGATTGTCCTTTATTCACGGTCGGCGGACTTGACTCGACTTCACTTCACTTGACTCGCCACACGCTTATTTGACTATTGTGCTTGTGTGCCTGTTGATTGCGAAGAATAAGAATAGGAACGAGAAGACTAAGGAACTCTTGAGAACTTGGAGAAAAACCACGAGAAAACAATACAAAAACGTACCGCTAAAACGGTTTCTTTTGACGCTTCGCTGTCACAGCACGTCACAGCGCGTAATGCGGCAATTGCAGTGAATGAGAACTTTTATAACCATGTTTAATTTGTTTCTGCAATGATGATCATAACGCAGATTTTATCAGCGTACATGTTACAACAACTGTCAACGTAATAAATGTTATTGTTATTATTACTATTCGTGTTCCAGAGCGGAATTGTTTATAGCCAACGGTCGGTTTTAACTAACTTCCTAGCAGCAATTAACCAAGTTCCTCAAAGTTCATTAACAAATTATGAACGAAGAGGAAAGTTATGAGATTCTGGCAAATTAAATTGTCAAGTCAGCGTCGTCAAAGTTTAGTCAAGTGGAGTCAAGGTTCCAGAAAATTTAGTTTCGTTTTCGTGCGACAGTATACATAAACATTTGGTAGATTTGTTTATTTATGTTATCGCTGCTTAATATATTGCTTTGATAAAGCAAGCGTGCCAAGCAAAGGAAAATCGGCGTTGATTAGGAAATACGTGCGCGCGTTGAATAAATGTCAATTTCATCGATGTCGGACGTCGGCTGTCGGACGTGCTGTACGCTGAATCGCGAAGAAGGAAGGAAGAAAGAATGAACG
>NBZA01000616.1:0-15170 GCA_003054995.1 Aleochara bilineata
AGTGCAAATAATAGGCAGTTTCAAATTCTTAGGTGAAGACGAACTGAGCACTAAATATCTCTAAGTTAGAAAGATATAGGTATATTTCTAGGTAGGTTCAAAATTCTAGCCGACGTTTGATGGTTTTACAGCTTTGCAAACTTCTGAACAAAATCCTAGTATAAATATGTAATTAAATGAATATTTAGAGAAATGTACAGAACAATGCAGCTCTCTCTTGAGAACTGGATGAACAATAACAGTAAACTCTTGGCTTAGTTTCTTAGAATAGGAACCTGTAAAATTTTATTTATTTTATCTAATTTCAAGAGAGGGCGCTTGCGTCTAAATATAGTATGCTTTTACAATAAATTAAATTGTAACAAATGCTTGGTTGCGTGCATAATTGAATGTTATTCTATGTACATATAAGTATACAATAATTGAATACATATTTAATATACTTCAACATTTTGGTAATGGAAAAATAACGTTATTTCTAGACTGTAACGTAATTGATGTGCCTGTATTTACATTGCTAGATAGACGCAAGAACATCCTATCAGGAGTTCATCTCGTTCTGCTTGGTATCCTGGAATGAGCAGTAAAATCTATCGGTAGAGGTTAACAGCGGGCGTAATCTTATCGAGCCAGCTCAACCCGGACCGCGTTTTGTCCTTTACTCCCAACAGAACGCCAACTTCACCCTGTCATCGATATCGTGTTTCCGCCAACGAGGTTTCATTCCCAGTGGCCTTTTTGCGGGCGCTCCAATCGCTTCCTTTATTCTCCACTTTTTGCTAAATGTCGTCATCAGCCTTGGCTATTTACTGCTCTTTCTGCCCGAACATGCTATCAAGCAAACATTTATCAAGTTTCCATCAAATTTCTCCAAAAATTAACTGTACAACTACTATACTTCTTTATCTTTTTATAGAAAACAATATAAAAGTAGAGCAATGATGTAACAATATTGCAAAAATATGGGCGATGTAATAATACATTGTCAAAATGAATCGTGCCGGGGGGTGCCTAACACCGCACGTCAATCGACTTGAATCACGCGATCGCGCTATCATAACAATTTTCTCTAATGCGCAGGACATTCTCCATCGACGGATGTGTGTCTCAGAACCGTTTACAAGATTCATTTTCTCGTAAGGAAATTGATCGTATTTCACTGATTTGATGACATACTACAGGTATTCTTATTTCCTGTAAATACATTCCAGTTTTTGTGGATTTTTCAATCATAACATCAAAGCAAATAAAAAAACCTGCTGAGAAAACATTTGAGTTGACACTAATGCCAAGGTAAATTCGCTGCATTCCAACAGACTTGCATCTTACCTGGAACATTTCATTATCCTTGCTCGTTCTTCGCGAGCGCCAGGCTAGTGTTATAAATGCCAGGCTGAACGTTATCCTGGCGTTGTCATTTTAATTAACTTTTCCTGCTGCTTTTCCACACGCATTCCACTGGGACTTGAGCAAAAGACTTTCTTGTGAAGTAGTAACCATCATACATAACTATAATGCACGCTATTGATTCACTTGACTATTGTTTCAATTGAGCGCTGAACCAGCGAAATGTTTGAGGGGAAATTTGCGATTTAAATGAAATTTCATATAACAATGACTCCGTCGTCGGATGCATCGAGTGGAAGTTTCCCGGCTGCCGGCTTCAACGTCTTCAGACAGACTGACATGTTTAACTTCTTGGCAGACATTCGCGCAAGCAATAAGAAGATGGACAAAAATGCCCCATGGAATCATTAATTAAATACGCGACGTTCATTAATATTCATTTTCTATACAGGACGTCACGACGCCGACGCTTCTATTTATATTTCTGCAAGATGAATGCAATTCGACGCAAGTTCTATTCAGCTCTTTTATGTTTAAAGAAATATTTCTTTAAAAGGGAAAAAATGCACATTCAAAGCTTTATGATAAATGTTAATATAATCTCTTTAAACGCCTTCGTAAATGTCAGAAAAAAGACCCTGTATTCAAAAAGTAAATTAATTACAAGAATTGCAATTAATTCCAAGTCAAACAAATGCAAAATGTAATTTACATTTCAGATTACATCTGATAAATTTGATTGATACAGATGTTGCTGCCAAGGATGCTTTCAAATGATAACTTATTAAAGCCTTTTTACCCTTTCGTTTCTGACAGTTTCTTATCATTTCTCCAAGAAATAAACTTCAGTTAGGAAAGAATATGTAAATACAACAGAGGACTCGCGAACTTAATTTAATCTGCAAGTAGAAATAGTTGTGTTGAGAAGGATCAAGCAGCCGAATGAAACATTCACGCATGGTAATAGCATGCACCAGCCGCTTGTGAATAATTCCATTGTAAGCCAACAGCCATTAGTTACAAGTAGGAAAGTGGTGCCTGTGCCTGTCTGGTTGGCCGGCCCGAGACGCCGAACGTGTCATTTATCATGGAAATTTCGTTGTCAATTGCAATGGCATGAGGGCACCCCGGAAACAATACCGCCGTGTGTTGTCTCGATGGAGGTGGCGCTCCGCTGATACAAAAGGCGCGCGCCCGCCGTTAAATGCCCATTACGGACAGAAACCGTTTCCCAGAGGCAGCAACACTGGTACTGGATACGCCATAATAAGCAATTCCCGCAGGCGCAAGCCGCGTTTACCTAAAATGCGTAAAGGAATCTCAAATATCTTCATTGTTCGGCGCCGTTGTGCGCAATTCTATTCATTAAAATTAATTCGTGCCAATATGATTCGATGACAAATAGTCCTTGAGGTATTTAATTCAAGCATGCTTTTCTGAAGATGATGATATTACCTACACCTGATAAATGAATGTGAATTCATTTATTTCAAGTCTTTTGTCAGAAAGTTATTTGTAATAAAAAGAAAACCGATCCTAGATTCAATTTTCTTCAATGATTCCAACACTAAACCGCGTTCTCAATGTTTCTCGGTGCGGCAAGCAGATCCCTTCCCGGTTTTATGCTAATGGATTTTCCATCACAGCCCACAAACTCCTTTGACAACGTCGTCGACGCGGAGATTTCTGCAGCAAAGCACGAGCATAAAAAACATTACTTGAACTGACACACACACCAACGCGACTTTCGCTGTCGCAACGCTGCGCTCGTGCTGTGTGGAGGCTTGCATTGATGCGGATTTTCTGCTTGGATTTAGCCGGCTTGTTGCGAAATACTAACGGCTCCACAACGTCTGACTTCTATTTTATTTCATGGCCGAAATATCAATGAACAAGTAAGTCACAAATACACATCATAATATTGGATAGGAAAACTCTTAGAGGAAAACGAAAAATGTGCGTCGAGTGGAATTTGAAATAATTTCACTTTAAAGAGAAGAAAATAGTTTGTAATGTAAATTTTAAAAACTGCCTTTTCACACATGATCGAACATCCTTCAAGGACATATGACTTGAATAAAACTCCAACTGCGGTTGGCTTGGCGGCAACAGGAGCAGCCGACTTGGAATAATAATATGTCGGCGATTTATTATATTCAGCCGACTGAAATGTCGAAACCAGTCACGTCCACGCCAGCACACAATGCGTGTGTAACTCAAATCCTGATTCCGCTCCAACTAAAGAAAGCATTTCCTGGTTTCGAATCAATTTTGTCGATTGATAAATCCATAAAACCGCTCAGAAACAAAAGTATGATTTACTATACCTATACCTAGTTGCTCACGTCAGGAACATCAGTGTCCCCAGTGTCGTTAAATGCAAAACGTGGTAACCGCCCCTTCCATGTATGCAATTTCCTGCGGGCACTTGAAGCAAGCCGGATGCATGAAAAAAGTATTGTCGTTCGAGTGGCCGCCACGGGGGCCTGCTTGCCCTTCGTTTATTATTAGATAAGTGTCATCAAATGCACACTTCCGCCATCTCTGATCTGCTGACTAAGCGCAGATACAGATAAAAAAGTGGAAGTAAAAAGTAAAAGTTCATTCGGGAAGAACTAGATTAACTGATACATTATTGATGGTTTAATCAAACGCTGTGTCTTTTTACTGCTGGGTAATTGCAGTCGCATACACCGAGCGTCAAGTCACCCTGGGAAGAATCACAAAACGGCAGCATTTGTCGATTCGCTTAACTCTTGGTACATACGAATGTATCAGATATGAAAACAGAACAAATTGGAAATTAAAATTCAGTCAGCAATTTACCGGTTAACGCGTACGAATTTTCCGCTGAATTTTGCACCATCGCAAATTTGTTTACACACTCGTTGTCGGCATGCTCAGTGCTCATCCAGCTCACACGCGTGCATATTCCTTGCAGTATTCGCATTGCGGAACTCTCACGATGATTCATTACGTTCAGCAAACAGATTCTAATTTAATCGATTCGACTTTCCCGCATGACTTTAACGCACAAATACCTGTACTTTATCCTTTTAAGACTCATAGCATATTATTGTATGTATGTACATATCTACAAACCTTTATATTTGTATTCATTCGCATTAAAATATTTACACTTGAACGTATCTTACAAACAATACGCTTTGTGGGCAACACCCTATACTTCCAGCACTTCCAGCAATGTACACAGAAGCATTAAAACTGTGTGCGCTGCTGACGGGGCATAACTTTTATGTGCATACATTTGCCTAAAGATATGATTTCTGGGCGCGCGCACAATTTCAATGAAATGGAATGAAATGAGACGCTTTAATGAAAATCACACCCCATTTCTCCAGCGCCTCGGCATATAGCACCCTTTTTGATATACACCGCAGCCACAGCATTGAGTCAAGTATGCAAAATACTCTCTCTTGCTGCCTAAGAAATCAATCGGCAGCAATGTTTATGATCGTGAGTGCGCCAGCCGTAAATTCGCCGCGATATTTACGATGCATAATTGAATTTAGCTCTGCAAATGTTCAAATTTACGGAGGCTGCCTATGTCAGCCAAGGCGAATTAGTATTGTCGCTGCTGATATACATCGACATACATACATACACCTACATAATATAATATAAGAAGGAAAGGAAAGAAGTGTTGTTACGTTGTTGTTATGCCTTCCGGTGAAATTGAATCTTCTTGTCGTCTCCGTATAGGTACACGTAACGCAAAACGTGTCGAACGTGCTCAATTACCCACGAACGCATCCCTATCAATCTCGTAAGGTATCTATGAAGCGGATGCATATTTATATCACGTAATACGACCGGAAAGTGGTAGTCTAGGTAGCTTACAAGCCACGTACCACTATTCGTGCATTATTTTAATAGAAATCGAAGACAAACATATAAAATTTAATAAGTTCCAAGCAGAGAGGCAGCAAACCGAAGTGTTTAATGGAATTAACGTGAAGGCAGATGATTGATAACACCTTGCTTGCTACATGCCCGTGACGGGCCGTTAAGGGACGGAGGGCATGCGTGGGTAATCCTGCGGGATCTCCTCGGATAGTCGGGTGCAATTGTTAACGGGCATCTGCAGTGGACACAGGATCGGACATTGGACATCATGTGCGCCATCGACAGCGACGCATGCGAATTTAATTATGAATTCTGCAATTAATCAATTATGTTTCAAACACACAATGCGCACCCAACAACGAACGCTCTGCTCTGAGCAAGAATCAACAGCATTTTGCAAGCATGTCCAACGCATCGTTGCATTTCCATAATATACGATTGTCGCTTGTCATTTGCAAAATTCCATTCGATTTAACAGCTTGTTTAAGCATTGTTTTAATTATTTAATACAATTGATTTTAGTTTTTGTTACTTAGGTACTAACTTTTGATTAATTATATTAATATTGTACAAAAGGATAGGAATAAGTACAAGTAGCAAGTTTATCTTAACTATTAATTATAAGCTTTTTGTTATACACTTCTGTATTACTAATTAGTTCTCACATTTAGTACGGTTACTACCAACTGCAACCTAATAAAGTTGCAAGTTTTCCATTATTAGCAAAGGATTTAAACTAATTTTTTGGATTAGTGATATTATTTGGAATTACATACCAGATACGTAAAGTTTGTACAGGTTAGCTGTTATAGACGGGTTTGAAATTTCTGAAATAAAAGTACAGAAAATTTTAAACAATTTTTAGATACATATATTATTGATTCAAGCAAAATAGTCTCGACATAACAAATTTAAACAAAACAGCTTCAATACCTTTCGATATAACGGCTCCTCGGTGGGTTCATTTAGAGTTTAAATTAACCAAACATAATTTAACCTAACCTAAAAACCCTAGGTTTTAATTTAAAAAATTGAGTACTATAGTAGATATTAGTTGTCTCGGCCGTTGTCTCGGACTATCTTGTTGAATATGTTTTGTCATCAATCATAATGAATGAATTAATAGTTTTATTATTGATTTCAAGTTAAATTCGAATTCTATTCGACGCACAGTGTTTCAGAAATCGAAAAACTGGGCGAAACTCCAAAATGCATATGTTTTTTCAGGAAAAATTTTAATGCAAATCAATAACTAAGTCCTGGCTACATCTTGTTCTGAAAGGATTCTGTAAAAATTCGATATACTTTTTGTTTTACATTAGTTCAAAGTTGAAACTTATGTGGTAGTCGAATTGCTGCGGAAAAAAACAGTAGGTTTCAAAGGTTAATATTTTGGTTTTGGATAGTCCGATTCTAACTCGGTTTGTTGGGAAGTAATCTTAAAGCTTAGCTCAATAGTATTCTTTTTTAAAAATTTCATGTATATTTGTTTATTGCAACAAACAAGTTTGAATCGTTAAAATGTAAAATCTCAAACTAAAAATTTTACCCAAATAGAGCTGCAGAAAAGTGCCACCGAGTGCCGCTTTAATTCAAATTGCATTATATAGATTGGAATCTTGTCTTTCTAGGGAGCTGCGGCGTGGTAAATATATTAATATAGATACTAAAACAACATAGTCTACTATAATAATATTACAAATTGTATACGTACATATATTATAACAGGAATTTTTTAGAACTCAGTGAAAAAATGATGTGATTTCCAAAATTCAACTTAGTCCTAAACATACACTTACCAGTAGAGATACGGACAATTTCTAGTCTAGATACTACTAAAACCAGCTTTAGAAACACGAACTACCCCTGACAAAGAAACAGTCGATAAACCAACAACCGACATTGAGAAGAAAATATTGAACAGTTGATAAAATCCAAAATGTAGGTATTAACTAACAAAAAACAATAAAATATCTTAAATTAAAGAATAAACCAAAACAATATTATGAAAAATAAATACCTTCTTCTTATTTAAAAGTAAACAGATAAAACCGTAAACAAGAAGAAAATAAAACTTTTTTTTATCTCAAAGTGTTCTTCTTAAGGATTTCTTCATCAGACAAGCATCCTAAAGCCTTATTGTTTATTACACACTTACATGCAAGGCAATTTTGCTTGCAGGGAATCTTTCTTGAGGCGCAGATGGTCAACGGTTGCTTCGTGAAGTAGAGCCACGTAGAAAATTATTTCAAATTTGTTTCGCAGGCATAACGAAGCTTAAGGGTGTTATATAATTGGGACCATCAATCACTAACATCGATACAATACTTACAAAGTCATGCTGAACTATTCACAAGGCAAATAAATCCTGTTGCTTACAGATTTGAATCTTTACAAAGTCAACAACACTCAGTATACCTTTTGGACATCGACAAGATGGTTAAAAATTGTTTTTCACGGCGGAAAATTTCCTAGAGCAGTAGGTATTACTTACTTTAAGATAATTAATTTCCTCAGGTTGAAGGCATGATAAGATAGATTGGACGCCCTTCTCGAGAGAAAATAAAATAAATAAACATAGTTCTGATACTTTTTCCCGCAACACGTGTATTTGCAGCCAACTAAAATTGTCAGTTAGTCGCCTGCACTTTTTTGACGCTGGTGTAAACTCTGCAGTGTAATATGCGTAAAAATTTACGATTATGATCATTTTAACAGTTAACTCAACGTCAGGTCTAAGAGAGCGAGTCAATTACACGTAACAAGTCTGTTATGAGCCCTTAAGCTGTTACAGTTTGTATAATACTTTTCTCCCTTCAAGACAAGACGAAGAAGAACCAGGAAACGAGAAATGAAACGTTTTCTTGTAATTTATTAACAAATGAGACGTTTAATTGTTTTAATTGTTTTAATGTTTGAAGACTCCTAAACTCATTAACAAAATGGTATGATGGTCATTTTCTCTTAATTCTTCTTTGATTGACGTCTAATTAAAAAAAATTGTCACCAAATATTAAGGTTATAATTTTCCTATTTTTCTTTGAATTATAATTTAAAATCTTTGTAAAACTATCAACTATTTAACAATAAACTATTTTAAGAAAAATTTATGTTTAAAGTGTCTTCTGCTTAAGAGTTGAGAAAGTGTGTTCGCTGGAACAGTTACTGATATTAAGAGATCACCCCTTGAACCAAAAGACCTAAATAATGTACTTAATCCAACACACCAGAGACTTATATGCTAAATAAACGCTAATCATTAGATTTCTTTAATGCTTTCGCTTTGTGTTGTTATTTATGTACAGTAAATGCTTATAATTTCACCCTAAAAAAGTCTTTTACATAATTACTTAACAGTTGCTGCCGTCAATTTTCTTGCTTCTCTCGGCAACTTCTAAGGTTGTTTCAATCTTAATTAGCTTCTGATTATGGTTGTGCAATTAATTAGCAATTCTGCAGAAAGTCCAGCTGCTGCCTGGATTCAAGAACCATCAATCATTTTCAAGAATTATTTCTTTAAAAGAACAAAAAAGGAATTTCATTAACTTTTTATTACTTAACATGGGTACATACATATATACATCACTCTTAATGCTAGTGCAAATCCCACAACATCTTTAACAAATGTGCTATGGTTTCCCGAGGTTTCTTTACTAAACGAAGGCTACACACTTTCTCATGTTCCACTCGTTCTTTCTTAAACATTTTAACTGTACATCCAGCAGAGTGATACCTACATGGATATTCCAGAAGTGAGTATAGTTTCTCCAAAGGTACACTAACTAACTGACAAACTGTGGCATTAGGTGCGTCCTTACTACTTAGTATGTCGCCATCATTTAAGCAATCCATACATAATATATGCTCATTGCGGCGGAAGTAGAATGGTGGATAGGTGTACGCATTGCACTGGGAGCATTTGAACATCTCCATAATCTTTTCTCTGGTTGATTGCTCCATGCTGCCAAAAAGGTTTATAAAATTAATTACCAATTGCATTAAAACATAAACAAACTTACATATCTTTTGAACCAGGTGTGAAAACAAAAATAATAATATAACCTCCAATGCACGTTGACAGCTGTAAAGTAAGTAATGCAGCGCCACCTAAGATTGAAACAAATGATACAGATGAAACATCCCCAGACGGGTTTATCTCCAACCTGAAGATAATTTTTTGTCAAAGTTGGTTTTCCTTTCAGTTAAACATAAGCGGCGATCATTAGCACCCTCAGTCTTCCTCCCATGTTAAGTTACGCTGCGTTGGGACGCGTTTGCATGCGCTTCTATTGTGTCGACAGCGCTTATACGCTTATCTCGCCGGTTTACACTCAATAACGCAATTACGATGTCATTAATAACACGCTCTGGACGCAACGCGGTGTCGCGACGCTCACTTTTATTCCCCAGCCATTCAGCGATTTTATATTAATGGTTTTTGGCATTGGTCGGAAGGGAAGTTATTATATTCAGCGAAAGGTATACAGATATGTAGTGGTTATCGTGTTTGCATGACTACACCGCCTAGATAAGTCTAGACGAGATACGTATTACGTATTAAATTAACCAAAAGTTTTATATTCAATGACATCAAAGATACCGAGCTTTATTTATTCGATTAGTTTCGTCCGTTGATTTACTGCGGCACAGCAAGTGACATGGATTGCATTAAGCATTCTAGATTGCAACTGGGAGTGAGTGAATTGTAACTCATGCACTGGCGGCGCTGAATGTCACGAGTGCGAATAGAAGTCGTAATGAAATTACCGCGCGTAATGCTCGCGGGAGTGACGAATTTTAATGAAATTCCACACGCGTGTTAACAAATTAAGCCTAAAATGTTATATTGTGTTTGACACCAATTGAACAAAGCCGGCGCACAATTATTTAGAATTTATTGTGGCTTGGTTGTTTTCGAGCAAGTCGAGCAATAAAAAAACGTAACCAAATAAACCGTGTTGGCGCTTGTTTGGACTGAAATAAAGTTTAGTTTCAAGAAGTTGCACGCGCACAAACTGCAAATTTCATTATGCAAACTTTTTAAATTATGCCGTGTATTTGGTTGCATACAAATTATGCAATAAAATGAAAACTCTCATTTGCGAATGGTAAAGGATAATCCCGGGCGGGCTGCGGAAATATTTGATTTGCAAGGCTCGTGAAAAATTGTTCCGCTTTGATGAAATTTATCTCTGCGCAAATATGAGCGAAAAAATATGGAAGCAGAAGCGCAAGCGCAGGCGCGCAAACTCGTAAATATTTCAAAAGTTTTCTCGGTATGGAAAACATTCGAGGCGCTTGAGCTGAGCGTGGACAACTAATTTGTGTGTTTTTATTGTCGCGCACGTAGCCGGTGTCCTCTGCCGGCCCACACGCCGCCTGCATATCTATGAGCGCATGCATACGTGTCATTAGCGTCCTGCCGCCCCCGGCAAGGACCACCGCTCGTCTAATAAATCTCCTGCCGCTGCCACTGCCGCTGGCTGAGCACTCATTATAAATGCGCGCGACTTGCGCTTCCAATTGCTTTTGGAATTTTATAATTTTGCAAGAATTCTGCATCCCCGGCGACAATTCCAATGCATCTTTGCGAGGGCTTGCCAATCTGAGAAGCACGGCTTTTAACCATCGTTTTTTGCTTTTACGGCGAGTGCTTTCAATAGATTTGTTTCCTACCATTGCAGTCCGTAAATTCCCAGTTAAAAGAACTGGCAGGACTAATGGAAAAGCGAGCGTTTCAACGGCCTGTGTGCGTTATAACGATCTGTGTAAGCAAGCATAATATTATATGTGCGACCCCTCTTAACGTTAACTATTGCAAACATACATTTTACATATGTATGTACCTGTAAGCCTGGAAGCGGCGCGGGCGGTTGCTCAGCGCAGGTGCTCGAGCAGGAGAATTATGTTTGACCAGCTCCCTCCGGTATTCCGCTCACATTTTCGTTTAGTTGCAGCGACAACCCACCGGCGGCGCGCCACTTCGCGCGCAAATTGCCTTCCTGTGCCGAAGGCACTAAGCTACTCCCAATGCATCGTTAGATTATTTCTCTCCTGTATATGCATTTAAATATACTCAAGTATGTAATTTATGTTCGGTTCTTATTGTTGAAAAGTGAGAAAAACAGCTTCGGTGTGTTGAAAAACCGAAATGAAAATGTTGATGAGCAAAGTGCTGACGTTTTTAATTGCGCCGCGCTATTGTCTTCCGTCTGAGCATTTTTCATCACATCACATCACAGCGCTGGAGCCGCGGCGTGCAATCAGAGAATGCATCCATCTAGTTTCATTTAAAGATTTTTCACAATTTTTCTTCGTGGCGCTAATGCTGCGCCGCTGGGAAGAAAAACAAGCGAATGAACTCGTGCGCGCATTTGTCGAGTTGTCTGTATTTGACTTTTTGATTTAATGCCTCGCCCTCCGAAGGGCTCGGCACGTTTCTGCGACTGAGCGTCGCGACGCACAGGCCGGCAATAAACAGCGAGATTGTTTCTGAGTGCGCCTACGTTCCGTTTATTTCCGGGTGATTTTTCGCAAGCCTGTGGACAAATTGAGTTAACTGGGCATGAACAAGGCCCATTCGTTCTCAATAATAATTCGCAACCTTTCTGCACAACTATACCACATACCCATGCAGTTTTTTCGTTTATCCTTTAAGAAACCCACAAACTCAGAGTAAATTACAGCAAGAACTTCTTTCTTAGAGAAGTACAATAATAAAGTTCATACTTATGTCAATTATACCGCTATCGCAAGCAAGCAAGTTTAATAGTTTTTCTTTTAGAACGCGACATGGAAATGAGAAGTTTCTTTGAGACAGAAACAAGCAAAGAAAATGTAAGGAGATGCAGAGAGCTATGCAGATATTGATATTTACTGGAGCGGCTAGTTTCCGAACAAGCAGCATGATGGAGAGCAAGAAACACGCTGAAAAATAGACAAAGAAGAGGCAAAAGCAGCAGAAGCGTTGGCATTTTGCCGGCGATCCGCTCATGCGTTGCGACGCGATGCGATGCGATGCGAAGCTACCACTGAGTAATAAGTCTGTCGCCTCTTTATAGAGTCCTCTCTTGCAAGCACTGCTAGGACAACAAGCCCATAAGCAATGGTGATAGTGATCCGAATAGTTTCACAGCCAACCAACAAATAAACGCATTGATTTTCACTCTACTCCACACACGAAACCTCTGCCCTTAACACAATTCTAAGCAAACAAACCGCCGCCTGGACGAGGAGTTTATTTACAAATGCAGATGCTGATGAATTTTATAATACTTGATGATCACTCACGCCGAGCAGACATAAATCTCAGCAATTGCAGGCCGAACGCATAAAAATTGCTAAGCGCGCCATTAATATGCGCTGCTTGTATGAGCCAGCCGAAGGGAACCGGGAAATGCGCCACAAAAAAGCACAATGGCTTTCTGTAAAGGAGCATAAAAGCATGTAGCATTGGTATTGTCGCTCTTGCATTCGAGTATAATTTGCGGCGAGCGATACATTCACGTGAAGACAATGGCTTTTTAAAATATCCCCACACGCATATTTTTTTATCCTTCAATTAGGAAATGTATAGAAGTTTTAAGCGACACCCACGGTCGCGGTAAAAGGAGGAAATTAATCACGTACTTAGTCCTAAAAATCAAACATGAGTTTTAGCTTTTCAATAGAAAGGTACGTAGTACGTATGTATATAATCCAAAGGGAGAACCATTTCCTTCTGAAAGATTTACATTTGCCTGAGAATGCGCAACAGTGGAATAAATACGTAATCCGGAATATTCCTTAACTCGCCTCCTGCTTCCCTTTGCTTTCGTATGAAATGGCATCGCTCAACTGCTTTTTATCCTTTAATTTACTTATTTCACTTCACGTAAACGTTACTTTCATTCCCATTTGTTTCTCCTCGCTTACTCGTAAGTCACGTGGATTCAATCATTCTAAGAAGATGTAATCTGAAACATTAATTAACAAGTTAAATTCCCTCCTTGAGCGAAACAAACGAGCAGGTGTTCGTAAACACAGCCTGATATACCGAAATTTATCAAAATTTAATAAAGGATAACATAAAATGCTGGCCAGCGGGGATTTAATAGCTCGGTGGATGTACGATGTTTGCATTATTCATTCACAGAGGGCGGCAGTAATTTATATACTATATTATTGGCGAGGGCTTTGAATATTAATCGCAGTCAAATCACAGTCACCCATGGCAAAATCACAAACATCATAAGCAAACGTCTGCAGTCGTTCTTTCCTTCCCGTCCATTGGTAATGCACTCACAACATCGACAGCCGCATCCGAATCAGCGCGGAGTGTACAAGCGCAATTCCATTTCGCAACCGAACAAATCTATCCGGCAATTCGTACAGGTAATCGAACACTGACTGGTCTGTTATTCATTCACTGCACATCTGACTGACATTTGTAGGAATCCGACTACTTCTTCTTGAAAAATACACTCACTGCAATGTCTTACACTTCGACTTCGGGATCACGCCCGGCGAGAATTTCACTGCAGAACAACTACTGGTAAGTGATTTTCTCCTATTCGCTTGAAACCTTTGAGGTTACGAAAACAAAACATTTAGCGGTTGGTTCTGTAACATCGGCAACCTTTCGGGCAGCATTGTAGCAATAAGAATGCCTATCATTCAAAACGTAATGCGGTATACGTTGGTTGTACATATTGCTTATCGGCCACCTTGGTATAATGTTATGTGGTTTTTGTTTTGTTTTATCTGCCGTTTTGCTTCGCTTTGCTGGATTGTATTGTACATATTGTTGTGTACGGCCGTACCATGTCGGGCTGTGCTGTGCTGTGCTGTGCTATGTACTGTGAGGCGAGACGATGCGCAACTCGCAGCATTTCAACGCGGTGCTGTATCCGCGCCTGCTGCCTTGCTTCGTTTTCGACGCGGTCTGCGCGCCAGTTTGTTACCAGTTTCTGTAGTGATCGCTTCGCGCGTTGTGTCCGTGGCGTCGTTTGCGTTCCTCTGGACTTCTTGTGCGATTGGTGTGTGAAGTGTGCCTGTCTGCATTGTGTATTCTACTGCAATAAGCAAGAATTGAAGAATTCAAACACAACATAAAAGAAGAAGAAGCTTTCCTCATTTGTGCAATTGTTCTCCAGTGTGATAATAGTAGATGATATATCTCATAGAGTTTAACCAAGCACGACGAAACATTTGACTGCGTCTTGACTTAACCTGTCTTTGCGGGTAAATCCTCGCAGGATCAGGACGAATTGTCCTTTTGAAGGATTGTGATTCGCTGGTGAGTGTCTCGCGTCATATTACCTACGTACATACACGTTTATTATTAATGCATTCTTGTGGGTGGATAGATAACAATGAAATAATGGGAAATTTTAATATGCAAATGCGGCTGATAATCGCATCGCGTTGAATATGTATGATTCAAGATTCGAATGAATGCAAATATTTGACGCTTGTCAATCAGTTAATTCGCATTTTACACTGATTACATTAAATGTTTGTAGTGATATTTTTATTCAGCAGGCTTTGTTTAGTTAAAGCATTGGCAAAAAATAATGCATTGTTGGTGGAGGAAATTACAGTGGCATTTAGTTTGAGATTATTTTATTGGAAAGCATTTTATTTTCCTGTGTCGTTGTCCTTGTTGTATTTGTATGAGGGATTGTGTTTTAATGCTTTGTAATGTTTTTTCTTACCATTTGCTTTCTGCTAATGATAGTTAATGGAAGTTTTATCATTTTGTTTGAACGCTGCTGGGAATCGTTTCACTTGAAGCGAATTGAGGTTATGGGTGTTAGTTGGTTAGCCTATCTTATCATGTACTTACAGGGTTGAACACTGAACCTAACGATGACGCAAGCGAATAGCGTGCATTTATTTGCCATCAAAAGTTGCAACAAAATTACAGTGAGTGAGGTTGGGAGGAAGAGGCGCATGCCGGGAAAAGTGATTTATTG
>NBZA01000622.1:0-15684 GCA_003054995.1 Aleochara bilineata
CCATGTTACTTGGCATTGCTTTCCAAGTGTTGTACACCATTGGCGATAGAGATAGTGATGTGGGCGATTAATCGAGATTCATCACTTATTGTTACATTATATAAGTTAGTTATGCGCGTGAACTTAAGTATTCTAATTATTTAAGTTTTACCCGCCAAGTACCAATTTCTTAATTGGCGTCATTGTGATTGCATCGAGATTGATAATTAAGGTATTACTGATAAGGTAAGATGTGGAAATCTACTTGCCAAAGACGATTGATTAACCCGTGAGGAACGTGCAATATTATTACTTATGAATTCTGTACTTATTAGTTCGTTGCCATATTGTTAAAAACTGGCCTAAGATATATAGATATACTGTGTTATTGTTTCGAGAAGGTTTCGTTCGCACACTGTCTTTATTTCACATGGAAACAAATGAATAAACTATTCTTGAAAGTAAGTGTTCTCATTCCTTTGGATTCTCTTATACTTATACATAACTCAATTCATTTGTAGGAAAAGCATTCCGGTTGTCATAGTAATTAAGTAGCAGTTAGTTAGTTATTTGCATAATCAATTAGTTCTTCAACCACGTGAGGTTAATTAATCGCGATCTGTTTGCGAGAGTTATGTATGCATGTTTTGAATATTGAATGTACACTAGTTACTCGTATTTTCTAAATGCCTGTTGTCTAAAGTATTAAGTTGATAAACAAGGTCATTCACGGCTTAATAGAATACATTAGCTTAATAATTCTGTTAAATTTCCTGAAATTGTCTTACGTTCTGGCTGGAATGTCACTCTTTGAACAATCAATTTAAACCTTTGCCCAAAGTTGTTTACTTTACTGGACTTTTTGCCAAGATAACTGTACAAACGAACCAACAGGTTTCTAAAACTTCATTAACGTGCTCATCAATTATGGAATATATCTTGATGAATGCCATGACCTAGCCAACAAATATATGATTAAAAACCAAAATAAATTTAGTATAAAACAATGCGAATTTGCCTTGCTGGCAGATAATATCTCTATGAAGTCTTACAAATATCAAAACGCTTGCTATGATGAGTGTGTTATTTGGTACTAGTGCTTATTTAGTTGACCTATCGTGCACGCAACTTCCGAAGAATATATCGTCGGAAAAGAATAAGGATGGCATAAGATGATAGGATGTGCGTATACACCGTGATCTAATCAATGCAAGGCGAAGTGATGTAAACCTTGACTGTCATTTGAGCCATGCATATTCGTCAAATATTAACAAATTGCTTGGAATTTAAGCCCAAAAACTTAAACTTGTCTTGTCAAGCAGCAAACAGGATGTGTCAATGAGTTGAATGAATAACTCCGCTGCAAAGAAACAATGATTGTGAAACATATTGGCATAATATATTAGAACGATTAGCATTGTCGGTTGTAATACTAGCGATTAAAATGATTCTAATGTTATGTGGTTGTCGTCGTTGCTTCGCGGTCAATTTACCTGTTGTCATTTAGTTCCAACGCAGTCGACTTGCCAACTGCATGCCAGTCACATTGAAGTGAATTTTGTCACTTCCTCGCAAAGATGTAGCCTTCGAAGTTGTCTGCTTAACTTGTGTTTACTTTTGGAAAGTGCCCTTTGTGTTGTTACCAAAATGGCCGTGTATTTGCCCGGTATCGTTTTGTAAGTGTTTTTCTTTCTTTGATTATTATTGTTCCACGCGTGTCAGGTGTAAGGTTGGCCTGGCCTGGTCTGCCGTTCAAGGCTTTTGGCGCATGGACCATTTTCACGCAATTTAAGCGACTGTAAGGGCGTAATAACATAATGGCTCGTAATGACCTGTTTCTATTGCCGGCCAATTGTGCGATATCATTCCTCGAGTCGAGTTTCAGTTTCATTCAGATACAGACGTCGCACGTCGTCTTCAAAGAGCGCAATTTCCAGACCAACAAAAACGCTACAAAACATCTTCGGAAGAAACTTTTAAGCCTAACAAAAGTTCCTGTAATTTCGGTTTCGTTTGAATGTAATTCGTGCTTCTTAATGGATTTACCAGCTTGTAACAATGCAGCCGAAAGCTGAAGCTTTTTGTGTCTTCAGTGTGTGTGCAAAGAATAAAACGCATAATAAAGTTTGCAGATGACCACTAAGTAAGTACCTACACACAAGAACCATAAGTGAGTCTTCAAATCTTTAGGGTAATTTGCGCGCATGTTGATCGGTACCTGACTTACTTTTAAGTAGAGCACATCGCCGGAAATTCGCGATTATCTCCAATAAGACGGCAATTTGGAGACGAATGAACACCACAAGCATGTCGACTATGGTATGCCTGCAATTGCACACTGTTTATGTACTTCGCGGTCGTAAATTGTTTGAATGTAAAGTTGAAAATAATTTAAAACCATGGGCGACCTCTGTAGCTAACCGGGTGCAACGGGTTCGCGAAAAGTCGTGACAGTTCGAGCGTCGCGACGCGCAACGGCCGGCTAAAGCGGAAGGATCTGGCGGCTCTATGGCGAGGTGGTCCGTGCGGTACGATCAATAGCAGTTGTGCACATGATGTAGTCGGAGTACCTCGCAATAGGCTTTAATGCCTTCTTTCAAGTATTACTTTGCGTTCGCATTCTGAAGCCAAACCGGAAATTTTTCGTCTGGACACGCGAGTGCGTCGCCCACAACCACCGTCCCCAAGACGCGTAAGCGAATTTAGATAAACTCCTAATTAAATGCATTCCTTCCACGTGCAAAGTGTTCATTACCACCTATGTGTCTAAGCGTCGGTTAAAGGCTAACACTTCTTACGTTACTTGTAGTCAAGAAAACTATGGATCTAAAGTCATGGAGAGGCACAATCTTATCACTACAGCAGACAAGCCGACCGAGACCCTGAGTGCTTGTCTCGCCGAAGTCGATGTCGACACCGGCTCCGATGTAGAACTGACCCTCGTGCCATCACCAACAAACGACTGCAATGACATCGAGGCCGGCCGGTTGCCTGATGTCGTTGTGGAGGCCAAACTACCTTCCGACGACGAAGTCTCCAGTGTCCACACCGACGAGACATATTTATCCATTGCCATTCAGGTGTTCATACCGTTTCTCATCGCCGGCTTCGGTATGGTATTCGCCGGCCTCGTCTTTGACAAGATTCAGGTACAAACTTCTATCAATC
Source organism: Aleochara bilineata (assembly GCA_003054995.1). Taxonomy (NCBI): domain Eukaryota; kingdom Metazoa; phylum Arthropoda; class Insecta; order Coleoptera; family Staphylinidae; genus Aleochara; species Aleochara bilineata. Next base: position 3,148 of record NBZA01000622.1, read on the forward strand.
AAGTTCAATGAATGCGCTGCACTTCCAAGGCTTTCGACTGGATTTATGACATTACTAAACCAGTTTGCTGTCTTATTACAAACCCCTGCATTTTCCGCGCACCGAAGACTGATGGGTTATGTTTGTAGCACTGGCCCGTGTTCGAGGAAGTCACCGAACTGGTCATCTTGGTACCGGCATTGTTGGGCCTTAAGGGCAACCTAGAGATGACCTTAGCATCCCGTCTTTCCACGCAGGCGAATTTGGGACACATGGATACAGTCAAACAGCAAGTTTCAATGATCGTGGGCAATTTAACGTTGATACAAGTAAGTATGGTTGCATAATGTTGCGTCATATTTCTGTACAAAATTATATGATTATTATCACAAAACGCTATACTTGTGCATTTCTAATCGATTGCATCATGAGGTACTAGCTCATGACTAACATTCGCACAGGTATCTTACATAATTTGAATCAATACGGAGCAAGCCCTTGAAGGTTACAAAGTGCTCAACTTAATTGCCTAGAACAGGCAGGAAACTGTGCCAATGTTGAAACTTAAACTAGATTTATGATTATTGTATGGCTTTTTCAGTGCCAAGCAATCGTCGTTGGTTTCTTAGGCTCGGTGGTGGCCGTCGTGATGGGAGCCATTAAGAGTAACAGAGTAGAACTGGACCATGCGTATCTACTCTGCGCTAGCAGTTTGGTCACCGTGTCGATTGCTAGCCTTGTCTTGGGGCTTATCACCGCCGGCGTGATCGTTCTCTCACGCCATTGCCATATCAACCCTGACAACGTGGCGACGCCGATCGCCGCTAGTCTGGGCGACATCACCTCCCTGACGCTGCTCTCATGGGTAGCGACGTTGTTGTATGAGTCAATAGGTAAAAATAAACCATGTAAAAGCCGTGCTACACTAGGCTAGCCATATACTCATTCGAATCGCCCATTTTAGGCACGCAGGATTGGCTGGCACCGCTAATAATTGCCGCTTACATCTTGGCGATTCCGTTATGGATCTGGATTGCCAAGCGGAACCTACAGACGCGGGAAGTGCTCTACCACGGCTGGACCCCAGTCGTGGGCGCAATGTTGATCAGTTCGATAGGCGGGCTTATCCTGGACTTCATGGTTTCACGCTTTGAAGGTATTGCTGTCTTCCAGCCGGTGATCAATGGCGTCGGCGGTAACTTGGTTGCTGTTCAGGCGAGCCGCATTTCCACCGCCCTCCACAAGCAAGCAGTATTAGGCGTGCTCACCACGGACGGCGCCGACGACGAAGACACAGTTATTTTCATATCACCCGTGGCGGGCTTCTGCGGCATGACTCCGCATGCGCGCACTACACGTGTCCTCATGTCCATGGTATTGCCCGGCCATTTGATCTTTATCTATACTATCGATTATATGAAGGCCGGCGAAACCGAGCTAAGTTCGCTTTTCGTTATCGTCTACCTGTGCGCCGCCTCCATGCAGGTGGCCACGCTACTCTACGTCGCGCATGTGATGATCCACTACATGTGGAAGCGCAAGATCGACCCCGATAACTCTGCCATACCCTATCTCACATCCATGGGCGACCTGCTAGGTATTTCGCTGCTCGCCATTGCATTCCAGTTCCTGTACCTCGTCGGCGACCATGAGATACCCGAGCCCGGCGGCTAGATATTGATACTTTCCTTCAATAGACATGGCAAACACAACTCGCAAATCACCAACACAACCCTGTTAGACACTTGCAATACATTGAACGCGGCGCAGTTCCTTTCGGTTGATAATACCTTCAGTCTGCTCTGCGATTGTGATAAATACACACCATTTTCATAATTTCCAAACTTGTTGATGATACGTGCAATATGACAATAGTATTACTAATAACTACACAGAAGTATTGCCTTTAGAATTGATTGTGTCAATTTGGAAATTATGGTCGTTGATATTTATTTTTAGAAATGCAACTAAAGAATTGAGATAAAATGCAGGCAAATGCATCATTTCGTTGTATCGTCATCGTTAGACATGTGCAAGATGCAACCAATTATAAATTATATTAAGAAGTTATGTTAGGCGTAATAAAATAGTGATTGAATTTATTTTCAAACATATCAATATGCATTCTTGACTTGATTAACCAGTTTTGCACTGTATCCTCATCACAGCTAATTGTTTCCAAGAATTTCGCACCAATCCTCGCAGTTTTTCTTGTTCTCAAGGAAATCATGATGGTTTATTTAAAAATACTAACTATCGTTTCTAAAGATACATGTTAAGCTAGTTGCCTATATGACAAAGTTATATACTAATACTAATTAATTTTTCAAGTACACCTTCCTATATACATAAAGCACACAAATATGTGTTATTATTATTAAAATAACTTGATACATAAATCTAATATTATAGTTTAATTAAATATGATAGTAGAGTTGCATACTGTTGAGCATAGAAGCAACAGATTCAGATTATAACCAACAAAGCAAACACTAGCAATCACTGAACAGTTGAATCCAGTTAAGGCGCAGCCTACTTAATTGCAACAATTCAGCTGAATCCAGTGAATACACACAAGCTGTTCGACGTGGTGGGTGAGCGCGTTGCCAACTAATTACTGATAGAATTCTAATATACGAAAATACGTTTGCTTATCGTATTGGGAGTAACGATTGGCGCACTGAAACGAACAGATATTTGTTTTGTAGCCGTGTGCGTACGTGCTCACTTCAGTCTAGGTAGTCTACTTCAACTTAAACTAGCATTAGTGCACTGTGAAAATGTTCAGCTGGTTGATGCGCGATTCCGTGAAGCCGGACACTTACGAGAATGTCATCCAAGGGCTTAAGAACATCTACAGGACGAAGCTGTTGCCTCTGGAACAGCAGTACCAGTTTCACGACTTCCACTCGCCGCAGCTGGAGGACTCAGACTTCGACGCCAAGCCTATGATTCTTCTCGTCGGTCAGTACTCAACGGGTAAAACCACTTTTATTCGGTACCTGCTAGAGAAGGACTTCCCGGGGATCCGAATCGGGCCCGAGCCTACCACCGACCGCTTCATCGCTGTCATGTATGACGAGAAAGAGGGTATGATACCCGGCAATGCGCTAGTCGTCGACCCCAAGAAGCAGTTCCGTCCGCTCTCAAAGTTTGGCAACGCGTTCCTCAATCGTCTGCAGTGCTCGATGGTGAAGTCGCCTGTTCTACAGAACATCTCAATCGTCGACACCCCTGGCATTCTTTCCGGTGAGAAACAACGAGTCGATCGTGGTTACGACTTCACGGGTGTGCTGCAATGGTTCGCGGAGCGCGTCGACCGCATCATCCTGCTATTCGACGCCCATAAACTTGATATCTCCGATGAGTTTCGACGATCGATCGAAGCACTCCGAGGTCACGACGACAAGATTCGCATTGTTCTGAACAAAGCGGATATGATCGACCATCAGCAATTGATGCGCGTTTATGGTGCGCTAATGTGGTCGTTGGGCAAGGTTCTGCAAACGCCCGAAGTGGCGCGGGTGTACATTGGGTCGTTCTGGGACCAACCCCTGCGCTTCGACGTCAACCGGAAACTGTTCGAGGATGAGGAGCAGGATCTCTTCAAGGACCTCCAGTCGTTGCCGCGCAATGCCGCCTTACGTAAACTGAACGACTTAATCAAACGCGCTCGGCTCGCCAAGGTTCACGCGTATATCATCTCCGAGCTCCGCAAAGACATGCCATCCGTCTTTGGGAAGGACGGCAAGAAGAAAGAGCTTATTAAAAACCTGGGGCAAGTATACGAACGCATTCAGAAGGAACACAAAATATCCCCAGGGGATTTCCCAGATATTAAAACGATGCAAGAGGTGCTGACAAATTTGGACTTCAGTAAGTTCCAGCCATTGAAACCGAGGCTTCTAGAAGTTGTGGATAAAATGCTCGCCGAGGATATTGCCATTCTAATGGCGAAGATTCCATTGGAAGACGTCCAGAATGATAATGTTGAATTTATTAAAGGGGGTGCGTTTGACAGCGTGGAGGACACGAATACCCCATTCGGGTACAAGCGGGGCGAGGGAATTGACGCTGGGTTCGGGGAGCCTGACTGGATCGTGTATAAAAACAAAGACGAATACGATTTATCATTCGAGAAATTAAACCCGGTGGACGGTAAAATAAGCGGTGCAGGTATGAGATACTTCTTATCACTTATCTAATCTTTACTGTTTCGTACTATCACTTGAAAATCGTTCTCAAATTCTGATTGATTTCCAGCCGCGAAAGCTGAAATGGTGAAGTCAAAACTACCGAACTCGACGTTGAGCAAAATATGGAAACTTTCGGACGTCGATCGTGATGGCATGCTGGACGCCGATGAGTTTGCGCTGGCCATGCACCTGATCCGGGTTAAGCTGGACGGGAATGATCTACCCGCCGAATTGCCCGACCATCTAGTGCCGCCCTCCAAGCGCTAACAATGCGAACTTTAGTAAATAAATTCACAAATTACATAACTGCGTAAAGTAATAACCTTCATCAATATCCAACTATTTATACACGGAGATTTATGTGTGTTTCAGTCAATTTACATAATTTTTACTCAATGCAATGCATCAATTGAACCAATGTGAGAGATTACATAACATAACAAAACGAAATGAAACAACGGCTACCATACTGAATTGGGGCGAACTTCCTCCACACATTCGGAAGCAATGATTGCCTAATAAGTTCACGTGATAGAGTGTACTGTAAATAAGGATAGGTTAAGCTGCATCGAGATCCATGCATTAATAAGATAATATTGCATGATGGCCAATTTTCAGCAATGCGATGATTGCTCGTATTTGCATTCAAGTGCAATGTGCGTATGTAGAGTAATTGGAAGGCTGAACTAGCGCGTGCAATAAATGAAGGAATAATCGACAAGTCTATGTAAACCGTTCATTCCATATGCTACTAATGTTCATAACAGTTAAAACTTTCTTAAAACATCAATCATGTCAACGTTAATGATTATTGTTACGTATTGCAAAATGTAAAATGAAATCAGCTTCTTCTTAGTCTAGTCTTTTAAATGTTGAATGCATTTAATTAACTAATGCAATATCATTACAATCGGCAAAACGTTTTGAAGCTTATGAAGATTTTAATGTCATTGATTCAAGTTTATCCAAAAACAACTCTAGTGTTCAAGGTTACATAATGTCACTTCATTCAGTGCACAACTGCAATTATTTTAGCAAACAAAGAATTATATTTGATAATTATATAAAATTAAGTATGTATTTTTGTATCATCTGGATAAGCAAATGGAAACTGGCCAACTGTAGAAGAGAGAGAGAAGTTTTTTACAAAACTACTATATGTTACTATATAGAAAAAATTTGAGATTTAAATATTTATATATACATACTTATATCAGATTATTGGAGCAACCATTTTCGAATGACAGTTGTGTATAATTATCATTGGTTTGCTCAACAGTTTTTGGTGTTTCTAGTATTAAATATTAATTTTATGGAACAAATAATAGATAAAAATGTATGTATACATATGTATATGATTATTTAAAGTATGTAGTTCAATGTTAGTGGCGCACACCTAAAAAAATATTAAGATATTTGTAAAAGTATCATCTACGTCGCAATTGCACAAAGTCTAATGTCATCCGCTAGGAATGTACGCATCTACAAGAATAACTTTCTTTTATAGGCCAAAATAGCAAAGCGTCTGGCACGCTCAAGTGTCATACGCTTTGTTTTGTCATAATTTGAACGGAGTAATGTCATAGATGTATTTATACCTCCTGGCATGACTTGTACCGCATTGTACAGCACAGTACACTAACGAGGGCGAAGAACTTTTCACAAGTAAATTTACTTCACTTGTTCGTTGATTACTCACTAGTTTGTCATTTTACCCAAGTAGGCCATTTGCCCAAGAGTGCGCATCTATCGCTGATAAGCTAACCCAGCATAGATTGATTCGGCATTGACGTTCAGCGAACTCAAGTAATCAATTTGCGCCGATTGATTTCATGCAAGAGCGACAGCAGTGCTATCTATAAATGAGGATTCATTAATACAGGCGACTGTGTCGTATAGATATAATATAATTATTGAACAACAGCGATGAGTCATGTCCTCAAAATATCCTCGCCGGTGCTGTGTGTATACTCATGTAAGCGCTTCGCGGGGCTTCGCATGTTTCTCAATGTAAGCAACCAGCAACTACAGCGAAATGTTAGACGTTAGACGAGTCTTCGATCTATGTATAAAAATGCAATTTGTGCGCAGTTTGCCACACGCAATGGCAATTGCCTCATTTCCTGGTAACACGCACGCGCCACTTTTCAACTAGCAAATTGATTGACATGCTAGAAAATTGAAACTCAGAAAAAAGTCGCAATGAATGGAGTGAGTAATGAATACGCAAGTACATATTATACAACTGATAGCAAGTCAAGCGTAATCAACCCTCATTTCCTCGAATTACTGAACTAATTACACGCCGATAGCGCTTCTATAAATGAACCAGCCAAGCAGACTGTTCGGCATTTTGTACCAGGAAAGAAAGAATGAAGAAGTTGGCGCAGAGAAGTCTCCGCCGACTACTTTAATTTTAGCCGACGAGTCATCTGGCACTACGCATTCACCAACGTCTGGCGGACTATAAATATGTTTAAAAGCCCATTTAGTTCCGCACAAATTTCTTCAGCGTGAGGTTCCCTTCTACATGCATGTATTCTAAGACCCGTATGACAGATTTCTTCTTTCTTTCGTGAACTAATATAAACTTTTTACCTTGTCCTTGCTGCGAATGGTGAGAATTAGTACTACCTAGCGACGCGAAATTAAAGTATGAAGAATTCATATTTGGATTTTTACTTATTGCGCTGGTTGGTTCTTCAAATATGAGTGTAATGAATCCTACATTTATTAGTCATAGCGCTGTCGAATGCTATGGCGCGTGCGCACTTTTAGCTACAAACACACTGACATGGCGGGCACAGAGTATGGCGTTCTTCTCGCTTTTATGCATTCGAATCGAGAAGGACACTGGAGAATTGGTTGAATGTGTGTGTGAAAGTGTAAATAGTCGTCGAACGGAGCAACAGCACGATGGCATGAGTCATCCATCCGCGACTGTGCTGTTGTGGACGTTGAGTGCGCGCTCGGCTGGCATATGATAGCGGATGCTTGTACGGTTCAGTAACGCATTGCAGTGCAGTCGCAGTGGCAGCCGAGGAGTGCGTGTGCAGAAAGGTAGCTAACGTGCGTACGAAATATGTCGAAAAAGTGAAACGCCACTGCATTCCAGCGGTGGACTTGTTTGTGACTGAACGAACTAACGAAGCAAAGCGCAGCGAAGATAAGTGAGCGCAAAAGTTGCATTGCGTTGAATCAACAGAACCGAAAGCGGAGCGAAGCGCCGCTTCTTATCAATGATACACTGACAAGGCGCGAGTGATGTGCGATAACCGCACGAATACAAGTACGACAATAGCACACAACCAAGTGCGCAGCATTGTGTGTTGCATTCACATCGATAACTTAGCGCAATACCAATAGCAATCGACCTTCGTTGATGAGTAGGCAACACGTCGCTCTTCCGTGATTTTATCACAACGAGCAAGCTTTGAACGAACGAACGAGTGCGATGGAAACAATCAGCAAGAGTTTCACCTATAGTTGAACGTCGCCACCTTGCGTCTTCTTCACACCTGTCAAAAAGGTAGGCGAGCGAGAACACTCTGTACATTGCTTATTACAGTGGTTATCAGTGGATTAGTCATAAACGCTGATAAAAATCTGAGTGTTGTTATCTGATGAGAGTTCAGATGTGTCATTGAACATACAAATGATGACGATGTGATAAAAATCAATTATCACTGATTTGTATCTGCCAAGCGCCAGCCTGCATATGCTCACAATTACACTGACACAGAAGAAAATACAATTCAATATATGTATGTACTATCACTCACGCAATGTGATTGAAATCCGTCGTTCTTTTTTTCGGCAGGCATTAGTCATCAGTTGGCAAGGCTATTTTTAAATTGTTTATCGATCGCATCGACAGGAGGCGGCTGTACAGTTTGTACAAATTATTTCATGTCATTTTGTATCAACCACAATCACATATCAATAACGAGTACAATTACCTTCGTTTAGGTTAGATTAGGTTAGGTTGTGATGGCGCCACTGTCATATTGATTAAAGCAAATTTCACATCGAATTTATAGTATTTTTTGTGTTCCATAGCTTGTGAGTATTTAATGTGTAGTGTGTAGGTGACGTCGAGGTGTATATCGTGCGATTAATAGTCATACTCACACTACTCAGTCATGTTTGCAACAATTAGAATCACCTAGCAACAGCCAGTAATACACGAAACTCATTTAATTGCTGATTTACTGCAATTTGTAGTGCGCTTGCGCATGATAGTGATTCTAAAACCATTTCAAAGCGATATAAATAAACGCAATCGTAACTTGAAAAAATGTTACTTTTTAGTTAATTTATTCATCGATTGATTTGATTGTTACTAAATAAGGTCAATGTAATGCAAAGCAGCGACACATCAACATTAACAAGTTCTGATCTGAGTGTGCAGTACTTGAATATGAATCTTTCATAAGCATTTTAAAATTTAAGCAGATAATTAAATGTGAAAATTAATAATTTAATTACATATGTATGTATTTATTTATGTATGTAGTTTAATTAAAATTCAAGGCTATGTATAGGATAACCCATTAGGAGATATGCGTGCATAAGTTATATGGGTTGCATAACTTCAGGCGTAGGAAATTACTATACATACACTACGAAATTTTTGTTTTATTTTGAATTTAATCGATCAATAATATGCTTTGTTATACATATTATACTTTCCTATGGTGCTTATATTTAGGTATAGTTATAGCTTCTTGTGTAATTAGCTTTGATAGTAATGTGATATTAAATAACAATTTAGTTTAAAGGAAACATTCCTATCGAAAATGAATTAAAATGCCTTGTGCCTTGCAATATTGTGGTATTAAGTGTGTTTACTGGTCACTGGTAGCGAGTTAATTCGGTTGCGGTGGCTGAGAATCAGACCGTATGGTGATCTAATGGAACCCTAATAGCTTGGCACTTGTGTAGCGCGATGGATTGTTAGTTTAGTTGATCCCTTGGGGGAGGCAAAACTGCAACAGTCAGTCAAATTGAATGCACGCATGACTCAGGCGAATGTTTCTGATGGCTTCTGCTTCTTTCCGAGCACAGGCGATGGGGAGAAGTGCCTTTCTTGCATTCCAGTCATAGCTTGGAATATAATAGAAAGTCGAGGGAAAGGCAACTGTTTGATGGAACTTTTTGCATATTACATGTATACATGCTTATACTTAGCACTTTCAAAAGCTAACCTCATCGTTGCGTACTCACTGAGATATTTGGCACTAATCCTTCGAATGCTATTTCAGGCTTGGCGTGACGTGAAGCAGCAGCAGGAGCAGGAGCAGAGCGAGGACTTGGTCGAAAATGTCGGCAGTGTGTCTGGAGGTGTCGGGAGGGCGGCCGGCGCCACGGGAACGGTTGACGCTTCAGTTGAACCGCAGCCTGAGCGAGCCGGGCACACCGTCGGCGGTGCCGCATTTCCTCAGCCCGCCAAAGCGCTGCAAGCTGGATTCTGCAAGCGCGAGCGCCAGCGCAAGCGTCAGCCTGCCCACGAGCCCGTGCGGCGAGAGCGCGACCTTGCAGCGGGCGCTCATCCTCAGCAAGGTCGGCACGCTCGAGGTGGACGAGCTGCGACGCCGCTTGGAGGAGCCCTTGTTGTCGTCGCTGGTCATCATCGACTGCCGGCCCTTCATGGCGTACAATCTCAGCCACATCCACGGCGCCGTCAACGTCAACTGCACCGACCGCTTCAACCGCCGTCGGCTGCAGCAGGGCAAGGCGACGCTCGCCGATCTCGCCACGACGCGCGACGCCAAGGAGCTCCTCCGCAAGCGCTCCACGCGCCAGGTGCTCGTCTACGACGACGCCACCACCGACAAGGAGCGTGTCACCAGCACGCACCCCTTGCTTCTCGTCCTCTCCTCCCTGGTCGAGGATAATCGAGAACCCATCTTACTGCTTGGTGAGTCGTATTTTGTTTAGAATACGCGCTTATTATGACTATGACTAAGCCTTCTGCGCAGCCGAGCACTTTGCCAATATAATATTATACGAGACGATGCGATGCATACATGCATGTCTCTTGACTTTAAATCGTGATTTGCGTTCTTTAAAAATGTACGCAATACGATGCGTAATTTCGCTCTGCGCTTGCGCTTTGTTTGTCTTCATTTCATCTAAACAGACGTGACTCATGCCGTCGTTAATGCCTTTAACAGTTAGCCTCTTAGTAAGAAATGTTTGGCGTGTCATTAAGCTAAGAAAGCAAATGCGATTAAATTGTATTGTAAGTTAAAGTAAATTAAATTAAATTGAATTAAAGTTCATTAGGAGCGAACGAGTGCGAGCATGAATCATGACTTTCGATATTTACGGAATCATCTGTCATCTCATCGGGCAACGAGGCGAGGAGTCTTTCGTTTGAAGGTTTGAGAAGCTTAAGGTAGACAGACTTCTGTCTAAGATAAGAAGTCGAAACTTAAACTAACTTTAAGAATGAACGTATACATGATTCATGCTCGGAAATTTTTATCAACTGAACTAAAGAATTCACTTTTTCCAAGGAGATTTTGACTTGGCTTGGCTTACATAAATATTGTTTCAATTGATAATACTTCATGTCTATCGTCGATCATTAGTCATACTCGTAGCGTGAGCAACATGCAGCTTCCAGAGCGGGATATTTTTACATTGTATTGTTTTCCCACCATAAGCACAAGTGCAAGCGCAAGCGTGATGGGTAATGTCTTCATCCCCCTTTAATCATCATCATTCATTATCAACACAACGCGTCTGCTTGGTATAGGGATAGAGCTAAAGGGGCAAGTGAATGCGTCATACGCTAATGTAGGCAACACAGAATGCACATAAAAGGTGGTTCATTCATCACTTCGAACGCGAATGCCTATCAATGGATATCCAGAGCTCGGATGACAAATCTACCCATGCCCATGCCCTATTTTATTGCCAGCATCACGGTACGGTGTTTTACATACGGGTCGGGTGTGTATGATTCATCGACGCGACACGACTCTCGTTTGTTCCTTCCTGCTGGTGATGTTTATGACGTGTACCACTTTATGATTACCATCAACTGCAGATCTCTGTTGTTTTCTTCTCTTCTCTCATCCTCCCGGCTTTTGTTAGTTATTCTAAGAAAAATCGAGCAAATGCATTTCGTACAATTAGTATATGTATATGCTATTTTGTTATTAAAGATGATAATTAATGAAACTTTACACGGAAAACAATCAAACAGGTGCAAATAGGATGTAAATTTGTGAGCACTTCTTAGAAATGTTTTGCACTGTCATTGAAATCCCCATAAATGAAGTGCGCATGCGCGAAACGTAATTGTACCCTCTGGAAATACACTCACTGCATGTAATTACGCGATGATTAATTCACATGTCTGCATGATGCAATGTTATGTTGACAAACAGACATTTTCATTTTCGTCCACTATCTTACCTATAAGACAGACAATTAGTCACAGGCACAGCGCCCCCGTTAGGAATCATGAAGAGATGCGCCCGCCGATTACCAATTGCTCATACTCGTATTAGTAATATGACGAATCATCAAGGAGTGTGTCTATGCGTCTAGGAATGTATGTCATTTTCGGAAATTCTTCGATTTCCGACGGAATGTCATTGCATTCCTTAAGATTCCATCTACGTTCTGCTGTAATGAATCAACAGGGAAATTTGAGCGTTCCAAGGAAATTGCGCATATGGTTTGTTGGTTAGGTCTGTTAGTCCGTTAATGCAGTGATGAATGAATCCATCAATTCTTTAAAGCTATGAAATCATGCACTTCCTCATTAACGCAACGCACTGCTGATAAAGCATTACTATGATGATCCCATTTCATTTCATTCACAATGAACAACCACAAATGTATCTATCATCAGATACAGATACTGCTTGCTCTTGAGCATGCGATTGCGCTTGCGCAATTGAATCTAAACCTAAACGCAAATCAAGTGGAGTCCAGGCATATGATGACTAAGTGCAATCAGCAATTAAAATCGAGAGTAAAACGGCTGAGGTCTATCAAGGCCTTCCAGAATTCTGTTGCGCTTTGTTTACAAAAATGTCTGTGTTGGTGAGTGTACTGCGGAGAGTTCAGTTCACATGACGCATCGGGCTGTCACCCCACCACAAACAATACGACCGAGCGGACAGCTTGCTAGCCTGCCTGGCAGTCAGTGAGCACTTATTCATTTGCTATCCAATAGTGAGCCAAGTCACATAACACTATAACAACATTGCAAATGCGTTCGGTTATAAACAAACCGCCGGGCTACCACCAGTTTGTTATTAAACCGCGTTCGAATTGAAGTCACCACGTGCTGATTCCGTCTTTACGGATTTCAAACTAAATACCTAAGTGCAAGCAAGCA
>NBZA01000622.1:32576-50902 GCA_003054995.1 Aleochara bilineata
CGAAAACATATTTCTAGCATTTAATCAAACTCCGTTCCAATTGTAATGCTGATATCGCCAGGAAGAATGTGCGTTTGATGGTACCATCGGTTTGTATCCACAACGACTGAAACAATGCATAATTGAAATATTAGTTTGAAGATAGCTGCTCTATCAACATGACTCACTAATCTCTCCTGGTTCTACAAGGGCTTCGAATTCTTGGCATGTGTAATAACATTCGGGCGGCGGTGCCAGACGCCACTTTTTCTTACCTCGAAGTTGAGCCTGCCAAGATGCATAACGTACGTTGTCGACCTGTATGCATATTTTAATTGGAATCACATTATTTTGGCCAACATACAACTTACATGCATATGAGCGCCCTCTCCCGGCCCGCCCATAAAAATCCAACTCAAACCCATATTTTCTGAAGTATCTGGCAAAAAATATGGGCGTTTGTAATACCGCCGAAGAATCTTACCAGCAGCATCGTTGCAATTGCTCCAGCCCACATACCAAGGTTTTGTACCGGGCTTCAGGCGTGCACGATCGGCACTCATGTTGAATACTTCTTGCAAACTTTCAAACTCGGTCTTATAGGGGAAGAATTGGCATGCACTACGTCCTCCGGGATGATTCTTGTACAGTTGCTTCAAAAAGTCAAAAGTAAAAACGTCCATCTTGGACCAATCCCTTGTACCATCACTGACAATCAGTGGGCGCGCTCTTGATGAGTATGAATTCTCAAATTCCCACCGCGAAATGTTTGAGATGTGGTTGACCGCAGTCACACCGCGACATATGGCGCAGTCTTCCGGTTTCCGGAACACTTTACTGCTATCGAAGGGCATTTGTACTAAACACTACAAACATTTTTCTTTAGCAAGCAAGAAAAGACCAAACATGCAACCTACTGACATCTTTTGTTGTTTGATCCCAGAATATATAAGCAGCAGACATAACTACAACAATTATAAGCCCGCAGTATGAAGAGTTTTTAATAGATTGAATATTAGCTACTGTGCATTTTGACTCGTTAATTATGTGCAAGTGAGACACTAGTTTCTCCGGTGAAATTCCCACTGACTTAGCGCGGCGCAAAATATTCACGAGACGTTTCTCAGCTCTTTGCATCTTTGAGTTTGACCAAAGCTGCACTGCACTGAAACGAACCACATCCGAGTATCCCTTATATATACGGGGCTAAGACCAAGTTAACGAGAAAGCTTATCGCTTTTGAGGCACAACTGCAGCCGCCTGAATTTAATCAAGTGGAAATTGTCATTTATCACCCGGCACCTGATCACATTCGTGCAATTACTTGCTCCTCAATAGATTTTAAATTAGATTCGTTAAGTTTCTGACGCTATATTGAACATCAAAAAAGAAAACCATAGTAAACAAATAATAAAAACATATCAAGAATTCCTCTTTTTTCCAAAACTTAATTATAATTCTATACAATTCATTTCTACTACTCATTATATTAGCATTTCTTGAAAAGTTTATACAAAATAAAAAGAAACAATAAAGAAAAGATTGTCCAGTTTTAAAAGATATTCACATGCACTATGCCTTACACATTTTAAAATATATCAGCGAGATACACATTGAAACCAAAGCAGATAAACTAATGAGTTCGTGGTATAAGATTCAAGTATTCATACAATTATAATTTTCTATTATCTTTAATTTGGTATAAATGATATAATTTAGATAGCACGCCGATGGCGCGTGCTTGATTTGTTTTGTTGTTAGTTGGGTTTTAGATATTTAAGTGACTCTATGCTAAATAAATACAATGCGGATAACCTATGCATACATAAGATTTTTTCTAGATATTCTCTTGATTATTGAACACCATATTGGGTATTTCCGCATGTTTTTACTTTGCTGACAGTGCGCCCTGCTGTATCGAGTGAACATATTGAACTTACTTTCAGCTATGTATGTATATCTAAATTAAAAATATTAACTTTGTATTCATCACCTTCAATCATCATAGGCGTCCGAGTAAGACATCAAAATGTAACGTAAGTGTCTTAATACTACAATTTGCTTGGATACAGTCAATAATTTCTTATCCATTTAATTAATGAATTGCGTCATTTACACCTTATTAACATTTGGCAAAGAGCTTTACCATTCCGCATCACCATTAGCTTTTTGAAATACATAATCCTCGCCTTTCAAGTTCATAATGCCGTCTTTTAAGTGAAATTTCCATTTGTTTCGGCTCCTTGTAATCTGAAACAAAACAAGCAAATTATTGTAGCCTTTGAAATTATAGGACAAGCTTAACGACATATGTACCTTGTCATACTGGCACACCACAACATTGTCAGTATCAAATATATCAACGGGATCCTCGTCAGTAACGTCATCTTCGGAATTCAAAGGCTCTTCTTCAGGCCCTCCGTCGTCCATTTCCTGCTCGTCTTCGTCCTTATCATCGTCGTCATTTTCAGACATGTCGTCGTCGTCTGTGGCATCCTCGTCGTCATCTGATGTATCATGTGGGCCATCGAATTGCAAAATTAATTCATCTAGTTTTGGACATTTGCGCTGCTTTCGTGTACATGACCTACTGGATGACGGTTGAGAAGTCAGAACCTTAATTTCAAATTGCAGTGCACCGTCATGAGCGCCATCATTTTGTATCACAGTCTTGTTTGGAGATCCAGTGCCGATGACACCGCTCATCATGTTTGGTGCGAGCTGGCTGAACGCTGCATTTACGTGTTGTTGCAGCACAGACGAAGCAATTGACGGTGGAAGATTCATAGTGGTGGTTATTACTTGCCCAGTGAGTACTTTATGCAGCAAATTATCCTGCAGCGCAGTAGCCGGTACTTGAATCGTTAAGACGCGCTGTGGCATATTGGTATTCGGCTGAGCTGGTAGTGTTATTTGAATAGGAACCATTTTACTTTCAACTACTTGAGTTACTTGCTGTGGCGTCTGAACATGATTGTTGGGCGCAACTTGGCCAACAACTTGCTTTTGTGCTTGCGTTACTTGCTGACTTTGACCCTTCTGTATTCCATTACCATTTGCCAATTCTGCATTGTTTGTTGTTCCACCGCCAGAATTGCCATTTGCTTTTTTGGTTGCAACTAAAGTAAAAAATACATTAGTACTAAGTATATGGTAGTATATAAACTCGCTTTCTGTCATTACCTTGCTTTTCTACGTCTGTTTTCGCCTGTACTGCTTTACTGGCCATTAATTTACTTTCCCATGACTGCTTCAACTCTTGCAGTACTTGTTCATCAACACCGTCTTCAAGGAACATCTCCCTTGCAGCTGATATAACATCTTCAATCACGTCCTTATAGACCTTCAACTATTAACGTGAATAATTAGTAACAATAGGATTACAGTACAGTCTGCCACACCAAGCGTACTAAATGTTAATGGTGTTCTCTAGATATTTTGAGTGATTTACTTACCACTGCCATTTTGGCGACCTGGCGCTGTATTTATGATACCGCCTGGAATGCGATTTAATGATTGTGTATATGCTAATGTCAGTCCGGCGTTCACAAAACGAAGAATATCTCATAACGCACCAACACGATAAAATTGCCACAGTAAGCCACGAATGGAAAATTAATGAAGAAATCGCACAGGCTGTCTAGTGTTCACACGCCAAGGCACAGAACCGCATCTATAAGATAAGTGCAGAGAACGAGTATAGAGCTGTACGCACAATTTACCACTACAACTAGCAGCAGCACTGAGCTTATTCAATAGCAACACCACATCGTGAATGACCTCGGTAGACATTTCCATATATACGACTAAATCACGCCAATGCTAGTTTAGCCTTTTCCACATAGATTGCGCTAAATGTTCATAATGTGTATTACATTTATTTTAGGAGTTGCTAATGCGCACAAAGGAGTATATATGTGTGCATGCATATCCAATTATGCGTTGAAAATGTATGAGTAAGTACCATGCGCGAATTGTACCACTTGCCGTGTACTTGCAACTAAGCATGCAGGAAATCTACGCTACTTCTGACAGTACCTAAACCGAATTATAGACAAGTTAACTATAGTGTATTGATACGTGCAGTATGATAGGAAAGTTCACCTTAGTTACATGTTAATTTTACACTTCATCTAACCTAACCTCCAGACTTAACAAAAGTGAATAGTTGATAACTTTGGTGCGTGCTTGTAAATTAGTGTCAGCAGTGCGATGGCACGCAATTTCGCAGTTTGGATAACTTCTATAGCTGTTATCACAACGACATATGCGGCCGACACAGATATTGAGCTTGATGCAAAAGCCCAAAAACTGCATCGTCTCGACTCGCTAAATTTGCTATCATATACACTATTGCTAATCCTGACAGTGCTTACGGTTTGGCTGTTTAAGCATCGACGAGTTAGCTTTTTGCATGAGACAGGGCTTGCTGTTATCTATGGTATGGTCTTGTATGGTAGTGTTTAACTAGTATGAAACTTATTTACCTTGCATTTTCAGGCTTGATAGTGGGTGCCATTATTAGATATGCGGGCAGCACTGAGCAAATTCTGCGGATGTCCGTCATTCCAAATGATAACAACTACAACAGCAGTTTACCTCCAGATGCATTATCTATGCATTTTGGTAGCAGGAACAAATCATTTGAGTACATGTTTAGGGGTGAAATCAAGGAAATACAGAATAATGTTATTGACTTGAAAGCTACATTCGATCCAGAAATCTTTTTTAACATCATTCTGCCGCCTATAATATTCCATGCCGGATATTCACTGAAAAGGGTAACAATGCAACTTTTATTATGTCTATAACGATAGATATTAGTGCCAAAAAAATTACTAGTCTCCACATTTGTATATCAATGTAACTAAATAATTTTCAGAAATACTTTTTCCGTAATTTGGGCGCCATACTAACATTCGCCATAATCGGCACCGCCGTCTCTTCGTTCGTTGTCGGTGCCTTAATGTATGGCTGTGTGCAGTTGCTGCCATCACACATGGCAAATAGTTTCACCTTCCTAGACACGCTCTATTTCGGGGCACTGATTTCCTCTACGGACCCACTTACAGTACTCGCAATTTTTAACGATTTGCGCGTTGACGTCAATTTATATGCTCTTGTCTTTGGAGAGAGCGTTTTAAATGACGCTGTATCCATAGTACTCAGTGGGTGAGTCCACATTTGCTTTGTTTGTTGTCTGGAATGATTGGCTTTCGCTTTTTGTAATGTTAAACCGAAAATTTCTTCTGGTGTCTTACTATTTTAGCTTATTTGATTGTAATTTGCATATAATGGTGTGTCGGTTGCAGGTCCATTCAGAACTATGCGGAAAAGTATCAATCTGGCTCTGGCGGATTTGAAACTATAGCGTTTTTCAAGGCAGTCTATGATTTCTTTGGCATTTTCATGCTGTCACTTGTAATTGGCGCAGCAATGGGGATGTTTACTGCTCTCTTAACCAAATTCACATATATTCGCGACTTTCCTCTGTTGGAGTCGGCATTGTTTGTGCTTATGTCGTACAGCACATTTCTCATCGCCGAAGCGAGCGATCTAACTGGCGTGGTTGCAGTTCTATTTTGCGGAATGTGCCAGGCACACTATACGTATAATAATCTCTCCGACGACTCCAGGATCAGGACAAAGCAGATGTTTGAATTGCTTAACTTCTTGGCGGAGAACTTCATATTTTCGTACATTGGTGTCTCCATGTTTACGTTTCCAAAGCACCATTTTGATGTTCTATTTATTCTCACTGGATTTGTATCCTTTTATTGCGAATGAACGAATGACGAACTAGGTGTGCTCAAGAGGTGTGTATCAAGTCCTTAATGTGTTTTTATAGATTTGCGCAGCTATTGGACGAGCAGTGAATATATATCCACTGTCATATTTGCTTAACTTGGGACGTAAACCTAGGATACCAACAAACTTTCAACATATGTTGTTTTTTGCTGGGTTAAGGGGCGCAATGTCATTTGCTCTTGCAATCAGAAACACTGCATCGGAAATACGTCAAGCGATGCTGACAACCACCTCGATGATTGTTATTATAACAGTGATAATTCAAGGTGGTGCTGCTTTGAATCTTCTTCATTGGTTTCAAATACCGTATGTGAATTTCAGATATGATTGCATTACAAATGCTTATATTTGTTTTCTGCTTTTAGTGTTGGCGTGGAGGATGAAAGCGAGTCATTGACGCGAAATAAACGCAATGTAAGTACAGGATTCTTAACCTTTCAGTACATTTAAATCCTGGATATTGTAGGGAAGCTTAACACCAGGCAGTGCGACTGAGTGGTCAGCTCTGGGGAGCGATTGCGGCTCACCATTGCCGCCGCCACTCGTCCCTAATGAGAAGGCACGAATGGCGCGCTGGTGGACGTCATTCGACACTCGATACATGAAACCGTTGCTGACGCATTCGCGTCCCACGTTGCTCGAGACGTTGCCGGTCTGTTGCAATCCTCTTGCTCGTTTGCTCACAACCACTGAGCAATTAACGCAAGAGACTGCATATTCTGGCGGCGCCGGAGGCGACTCTAGTTCCGATCTGTGTATAGTTGATAATGACAATTCGCGTTCCTCTTTTCAGCAGCCGAGCACAAACCGAGTAAGTTACGATACATTTTAATTATGCCTTCCACCTAGCCTGTTGCCAACTCATCAGTGAGATTATGCGTTATTCACACTTTTTCAGTCAATACCTGCTATCAGTGGCCACCAAATCTAATTTCAAAACAATCGAATCAAATGATTACAACGATTGTTCCAGAACTGTATGTAGCAGATTACGTGTGCTTGTTTGGGCTGCGTACAAAATGGTTTGATATATTAGATAGATACCTGCTTACGATACAAAGTGCAAAAGAATGTGTTGAATTTACGTTTATTTGTTAATAGGCCTCGTTTCCTTAAGGAGATACAATGGCTGTGATTGTTCACTTGATTATTGCTATTAAGATAAATAACTTAAGATGCTAATCTATGTCCTGTATTCGATTATCAACAGTAAGTTAAGATGTGTTGCGTAATGAAGCAAATCTAATTGGCCAATCAATGTTGCGTTACACTCTTACAAAATTATGTCATTTTCAGTGCGCACAACTGTCGGTGTGTACTTGCGACGATTGCTCGCCGATATTTCAGTTACGGGCGAATGGACATGTGCTTTCATGGAAAACCTCTGACCGGCAATGTCTACTTCATATTTAGCCTCTTTCGACATGATATACTCGAGGGTAATAGTCTTTACATCGGAGGACTTTGGCCTTCGAATAAACCCTAAACCTATTAACTTATCACTGAAAAAACCATAACCTGCTGAGGTGATAGTGCCTACAAATTCGCCATCGCGATATATCGGCTCACCACCCCACGGCCAAATATCCACGTCTGGGTCGATATTTTCTAACTGAAAGAACACCAGCTGCTTTTGAATACCTTTGGTTTTTTGCCGCTGTAGAGCGCGTTTGCCTCTGAACTCTTGTTTCTTGTCCAGCTTTATGATGTAGCTGTTGCCCGCTTCGAATGGTGTGACAAAACTGCTTAGTTCCTCAGCCCAAAACGGGATGAAACGTTCAATTCGCATTGAGCGTTGTGTAAGAATTCCAACGTCTCTTATACCATAGTCTTCGCCGACCTTCAACGACAAGCCAGGTATACACAAGATTTCTTCATTTCGCCACTATTTATACTTACTTTCATCAATCTATAATAAACGTGCAAAGCATATTCGGATGGTATGTACAGACAGTATCCAGGTTCACCTGTATGCGTGAAGGACATGATCATGACATCCGAAGCGTAACCAACATTCATCTTTTTGTATGAAAACGGCGGCAATGTGAGCCTAGTGTTGGATAATTCGCTAAGCAGCTCATTAGCTTTCGGCCCGACTACATTTATTACTGTGTACATAGATGTGACATCATTAAGGACCACTTGTGAGTCTGGCTGGCGGTTTCGTGTCATCCAATCGTAGATGCGGGTTTGCTGACTCGTTGGAGACACCATGAAATACTTGTTTTCACCTTGTCGCACAAGCATACAGTCGTTCTCGTATCCTCCTTGGTCATTTAACATTCCAGTATGCACAATTGCACCGATGGGAATGTCAATGTCGTTGGTGCACAATCGTTGCAGATACAATAGAAGTTCCTCCGAGTTGTCAGACTATTGAGAACCCAATTAAATGATAGTATTTGTGATACATGTTCAAATTTTACCTTGATTTCTATTTTGGAAAATGATGACATATCTATAATTCCGACACCTTCTCGACAAGCGATGTACTCTTCGCGCATGAATTCAAAGAAAGATGGCTTGTAGAAACTACCAGGAGGCATGGACGGTTCTTCGGCTGTTTGATGAAAGTTTGTGGTCGAATCAAAGTATAATGCACGTTCATAGGCCATTTTTATTCCAAAGACAGCACCGCGTTTTTGCAGAACGCTATACAGTGGCGAGCACCGTATTTTTCTGGCGTATTTGTATTCACATTGATGCGGATATAAAATAGAGTAATTTCTACCCACAACTTCTTTAACCCTCTGTTGTAGGTAATGTCTACTACAATGGACGTCCAAAAACCGTTGGATATTAAATGGTAGCAAATCTTGTGTGGGTCTTCCTTCAATTATCCATTCTGCTAAAGTTTTTCCTATACCTCCAGCACCCTTAACAGTTAACATTAATAGTTTTAATAATATGAACATGCATTTGTGTACCTGTAACGAATTTCCATTCATGCCGCATGCAACAAAATAATTCTTAACGGTTGGAGTCTCTCCGATCAGCCAGCGTCCATCTGGGGTAAAATTATCTGGAGAATTGACTAGTTGCGGTTCAGTGTTTTGCAACATTGGAAAACGGTGTACAATCTTACTCCAGAATAAATCTACATATGTAAGTATTAAACAGGATTGTAGATTTAGTGTTTCTTACTTACTAAAGTCTTTCCATTCGTGTTTAATGTGTGGTTTCCAATCGCGTGGAATTGTTGCCGAAGCATTAAAAGCTGCATTTGCTTCTGGTTCAAACCAACCAACTAAGAATCCTTCTGCTGTTTGACGACAATAAGAGTAAGCATCAAAGTCTCGCACGCAGGGTAAGTCTTCATGGGCATTCATATCATTAATAATGGCATAAAAATGGTCGACTGGGTAGGCTGGTATGCGGACTTTGGGTTCACATTCAAGACCCAATTCGCGCGCCCACATGCCGGCACAATTAACAAAAATATCACATTGTACTGTGCCTTGATCAGTAACTACTCCGCACACGGAATTATTTCGTGTGAGTACTTTTTCAACAAGAACATTTTCCTTGTAAACAATGCCAAAGGTTTGCGCAACATTGGCTAATGCGTTGCAAATTAAAAGCGGATCGGCCACAGCGTCATCGGGCACCCATACTGCGCCCTCCAAGTCATTCGTGTACAGATAAGGATGCATACTTTTCGCCTCGCTAGGCGATAATAGCTCGCAATCGAGACCCGTTGAAATATTGTAAGCAACGCGACGTCGCAGCGCAATTAGTCGGTCTCTTGTTTGCGCCAAATTCAAGCTGCCACATTGCTTCATGTCGATATCGCAGCCATGATCTTGCAGCTCTTGGTAGACTTTCAAGCTCTCCCATATCAGATTGCGTTGAGTAATTGGTTTAAACAATCCTAATGTTCCAGAACCGAAATGTGATGATCCGCTGCCAACTTTATTTTGTTCGAGGACCAAAACATCTTTCCAACCATTTTTGCCAAGACTGTAGGCAACAGAATTGGCAACTATTCCAGCACCGGCTATCACAACACGTGCTTGTGTTGGTAAACTTTCTGTTGAGTAATAGTTTTTCCATTTTACACACACAGATTGTTTTCCCAAAACATTTTTAAACATTTTTATAACTTATTTTTCGCTTATATATGCAACTTGTTGTACATCGTTACCATAGCAATCGCTTGTACGTTTTGTTAACATTTACCATCTTGTGCTGAAATATTTTAAGTTATATCTGGTTACTACTTACGCCAACACGTAAGTGCTATTTAAATTGTTAAAAACTTTCACAACAATTAAAACACGCAAAAAATCAATAGTACGAGGTTACTTTATTCACTCACCGCCGGCATTATAAAAACAGTAAAATATTAATGAATATAACATTATATGGCACGTATTTATTTAAAATTGCGGAGCTAGACAGATTCAGTACACAATTTAGACTGATGGAAAAAATAGAATCGAAACTCACGCAACTTGTAATTACATACTACATACATAGATCAAAGTGGTCTAGCTGCTGACACTTTGTTCCGCTTGCTTCCCGTGAGGTAACTTGGCTCAAATTAGATTGGCATGTTATGTGATTTATCTTTGTGGGTATTATTCTTTAAACATTTGCTCAAAAACCAATTAGAATAGAATTGATTGTCTTACAAATTGTTATAAATCAAAAGAAAGTTTGCGTTGAATTCTACTCAAGCCCATGTGCAATTTAGAAATAACTGCATGAAAATTAGCATAAATGACGACTTTTCAAAACAAGTTATAATATGTAATTTGAGTATAATCTTAAGCGCATGTGCGGTTTCTATTTTGTTGCGTAATTTAAAGTTGTCAACAAATATACAAGATGTTCTTTATTAAAAAAAAAACTATCTGTGTGATACATGAGTCATAAGGACGACAGATAGATATTTACATATATATATTACTTTTTACACAAAACATGGAGGTCGCTTTAATCTAAATTTGAGTTAGAAAGTATCTGTTTACTATGTCATCTAGTTAATAGTTTACTGTACGCACTATTAGCAATTTCATATCCTATGTAGTAGTGAACAAAATGTGGCCGCGACCGGAATAGTCAGTGCGATTTTCTCAAATGGTGTAATATATTGCTATTATAATTAAATAATTCTAAGGAACCATGCAGCCTCTAAGCGAAAAGGCACTAAACGTGCCGGCATTTCTGAATAAACTATGGAAAATGGTGAATGACCCGAAAACGGACCACCTGATCTCTTGGGGACTTGTAAGTTGACTACGAATTACCATTTATGTCATTAAATTAATACGCATCTACCACCTCTAGATGGGTACGACGTTTGTTATACAAAATCGAGCACAATTTTGGTACGAATTGCTGCCGCTTTACTACAAACATAACAATATGAGTAGCTTTGTAAGGCAGCTTAATATGTGTATGTGTGAGAAAGCATATAACAAAATGAGTACACAATTAATACTTGACATTACAGATGGATTCCATAAAATTGCGTCAATTGATACAGCCGTAGAGAACGAAAAGGATGAATTGCACTTTTTCCATCCCTGTTTTCAAAAGAATAAGCCTGAATTATTAAAAAATATTAAAAGAAAGGTTACCAGTACTACAAAAATAGATTCAGATAGGGATTCCTTAATCAAGAAGGAAGAGTTGTCTAAAGCTATAGCAGATATAACGCAGCTAAAAGGACGACAGCAATCAGTGGATACGCAATTGAGCTCAATGAAGCATGAAAATGCAGTGTTGTGGAGAGAATTGGCATTGTTACGACAGAAACATTTGCAGCAGCAGAAAATTGTCAATAAGGTAAGTGGCGAACCCATCCACCATTTTGTTGGATTGACAACTGTGTTTTGCAGCTTATCCAATTTCTGGTGACTTTGGTGCAACCATCATCACGTTTAAGTGGACTGGCAAATAAACGCCATTATCCTTTGATGATCAATGAAAAGCCAGCAAAGAGAAGCAAATCAAGCAAAAGTGAATCTGGCAAATCAGACGTGTCTGAAGGGCCGATTATTCATGAGCTGGAAAACACAGATTTTCTTCAAGATGAATTACTCTCTGAAGTGGTAGATGTGAGTATTTATGATATTATTTGTTAAACAGATTGTTTACGGAATATGCGTTCTCTGTTTGTTCAGACGGATAATTCAACCGATAAAGAGGCCTTCATACAATCTCCAGAGTTCGTAAGTATTCAGTGTACTTAAAACGTTAAGATATTGTAATGACGTTTGCGCTTTGGTCATAATAGAATCGTGACATGGTTGAACTTCTTGCTGATACAGATGTGTCGGAAGAAATTTCCGAAGTTGCGGAGGAAGTACCTACGCAGTTGGTTGCCGACCAGCCAATGGAGCTTGACGGTAAGGTGTTTTTGAATCCACAGTCACAGGATACGATACTAAACAATTTGATGAATGGCAATTACAACACCAAATCGGTGAGCGACGTGACGGCTGGAACCAGTGCTCCACAAAAGGACCAAGAGGATGCAAAAGGTGACTCTAAGGCAGTGGCAACGCGGGATCGCATGCGTCTAGCGCGCTTAAATTCCGTGTAAGAGTAAAACCTAGTTTATTACCTCAAAATCTTATAGAGTTTGATGTACTAACACCAGGGGGTTCAAATAAGTAGCGTTGCATTTGTATATTAATTGCGCATACGTTGGTTATAGAAATGGCAATCTGAATTTCAGTGAAGATATGGATTTGCATGTGGAGCACACGCAAAGCGAATTGGATTCTCTCAAAGATATGCTCAATCCTCTTTTGAGTGCGGTGAATGGCGTTGATGCGAACACACTGCTGGGGGTAGGATATCGGGTAAATAATGGTGAAACTAAGTTAGCTAATAATTGTTTGGCGGTTTTAGCTGTTTTCCGACGATTCTCCACCGTATGGACTCGCTTATGCGAGTAACGATTTGCCCAAGTCAGGTATGTTGATAGAACTTATTTGGTTTTAATTGGTTGGTTAATATTGACGTATTCTCTAGATCCACTCATGGGCAGTTCTCAGCTTACAACCTACGGATCCAATTTGGACTTTAGTCAATTGTTTGACGAAGATTCTACCGAGGAATTGCCGCTTCATACTGACATACCACTTGTTTCTGAAACGTTGGATGCCGATGGATCGATGACAACGCCGCAAATTAATAACGAAGCACCTCATTTTCCATCAACCGACTAAATGTTAGACGAGTCATCACATTATTTACGTACAATTTTTATTTAATTTAACGTCTAAGAATTTGGTATAACCAGTTGTCTCGATACACGTTTATCATCGACCTGTGAAATTGCATTTCAATGCGCTTGTAACAGATTTGTTTATTTATGCTTCAAATTTGGCTGTGTCACAGTCTGAGTACTGTACAGGATAAAGAGATATTTTCGTTTGAGAAAAGACCATTGCTGGTTTTATATTTATATAAAGGGGTGGCAATTTCTGTATAAAGATTTGAGACACTGTTATCTGTTCTATTATAAGTCTATGATAAGTTTTCAATTTAAAATTATTGCATTATATATGTAGATGTATATAGGGTATTGCTTTACGTAAGCTGCTTACTTGTAGACATTGTGAGACCTATTTTACGGTAACAATTAATTTTAATAAACTTCAAGTTTTCAAAACACTTTGTTTTGTTATGAATTTGCAATGTTACATTTGCGTTTGTAAAATAAATATCTAACTATTTTCATGCTAATAAACCGTTGCTGATGTTGTCATGGTGGGGGATGGTTCGAAACAATAATAGAAAACATTACAGTCGCGACTGGCGCATCCATTGAGGTGCATTCCGAGTGGTCTGTTAACCTTACATTTTAGCCGGTAGTATCTATAAAAGTATAAAAATGATGTTTATTATGTTACTTCCCTTGTTAATTATAACTTATTTGTGGAGTTTCAAAACTACTCAAAGAAAGTCTGTGTGTTCAAGACATGTTTGCATAACTGGTGGTTCCAGTGGAATTGGTAAGGCTTTGGCGATTGTGGCAGCTAAAAAAGGTGCGAATGTTACAATAATTGCACGTGACGTGAATCGCTTAAAGGTAGCCCTTGAGCATATTGAGAAATATCGAATAAATTCGTCGCAGACATTTCATTACTCAAGTATTGATTGTACTAACCCTTCCGTTGTCTCTGAGGGGATTAAACTCATTGAGCAGCGGCTCCCAATTGACATGTTTGTATGCTGTGCCGGCTTTGCAAAATGCGGCGAATTTGAAAATATGAGCAACAATGATATTAAAGAGCTTTTTGACATTAATTATTTCGCCACCGTGTATCCTCTAAAGGTTGTGATTCCTCTAATGAAGCAGAGGCGGAAAGGAACAGTAGTGATAACTGGTTCTCAGGGTGGGCTAATTGGTATTTATGGATATTCCATTTATGCCAGTACCAAATTTGCTCTAAGAGGACTTGCGGAAGCGTTAAACATGGAATGCAGAGACTACAACGTATCAGTGACGCTCTGTTTGCCACCAGATACTGATACGCCTGGCTTTGAAAAAGAGAATTTGACTAAACCATTGGAAACCAAGCTTATTTCAGGAGCTGCGGGTGTGGTTCAACCTGAAGTAGTTGCAGAACAATTGTTAAATGACGCTTTGGTACGTGTGATTGCATTTAAAGTCAGATACAGTTAGGTTAATATACATATGCTTTTAAACAGAAAGGAAAGTTCTTCAGTTACACAGGGTTTGAGAGCCATTTGATGACAACTTTGTGTATTGGAATGAGTCCATTCTTGCATGTCTATGAGATTATTCTACAGGGAATTTTATTGGGTCCTTATAGAGTAATATCTTCTTTTTACATTCTATATTTCCAGAAACTTATTAAAAACTGTAAAGAATCTGGTAAAAAGGGCAAATAATTATCAGTTCTTTTGAATGTATTGTAAGCATAGTGGAGTCATAATGTATCTTAAAGAATAAACGGCTTGTAATCTATTCAAACAAGTCTTTTATACGGTACGACATTCTTTGCGATCGGCATTGGCAGGCCAGTCACAAATATGGCTGCTGACTTGGTAAACTAAACCAGGTTCACACTTGAATTCTACGAGTTTACCATGGTTGCATCGATAATACTGTAAGGTAAAATGGCGTTCTTTTATATGGTGATTTGATATATTCAATTGTTACCTTTGTGCAGTCTGTTTCATGTGGTACAAAGTCTTCCCCATTGCAACCTTGGCCTGGAGTAGATGGTGTAGTACTGCTGGGACGTGAAGTGGTGTGATAGTTGTTTGTGGTGGATTGGCTTGGTTTCTGTGTTGGTTCAGTAGCAGTTCCATCTGATGAGGTGGTGCTTTTTGGCCGGCTCCATTCGGGCTAAGAGGAGACAATAAGTTTAAGAAACGAGTAATGGTGTATTAGAATTATGTCTTTACTCGTTTGGTTGTGGAAATAGTTGGTTCTGGGACAGAGTAGTCCTTCATGTTAGCCCATAGAATTTCCATAAGTACATTCTTTGGGCCACAGAGACCGTGGAAGTCGTCCATGTCAATGGCCCAGGTCATAGCGCCACCGTAACCCATTTCCTTGATGAAGTCCATCTTGATTTGAACGCTTACTGGATCTTCGTAGCCAACCCACTGAGTGCCCTTGTGCATGAAGGGTACTTTTCCGAGCTCATCCCAACGTTTTGTCCACCCATTATCTTTTTCGAGCAGTTCTTCACAGATTTCATAGTAGGATAAGAATCCAGTGGCATTGGTGTACTTTCCGGGTGCGCCGCCACCCGCTTCTTTGTTGATGTACGTGCCCAGGTCGTAGTTGGTGTTGCCTTGACTCAGAGTGTACGTGCGTCCGTAGAACGGAATACCAACTATAAGCTTCTTAGGCGAACAACCGTAGTTCACCCACAACAATAAACCGTCGTTCTGCAACAGAATATTAATGAAGGTGAGTGAAACAAATAATAATCATTGTGAATCACTTACGACATTCAACTTTTCATAAGCCCATTGGTCATGTTTTCTCTTATAAAGTGGACTGTGAGTATCAGCAAAACCTGCCCAGTTGCCTCGTAAATCGTAACTCATCACATGGATAGCGTCTAAATTTCTAGATGTAATCAAGTTTGTATTATTCTAAAGATCTAAATTTTTCTCCAGCGATAAACTTACTCGCAGAGTTCCGGCACGTGATAACCCTCATCTAAACGGAACTTTGCAACTGGCACGGCCATGGTAATCTCCCAACCCTTTTGTTCTTTGTCAAAGGCGCGACGCAATTCTTCAACAAAATAGAAGAACTTGTCTTTGTCGCCGAATGAGCCTCCGCGATCCGCAGCGCCAGGATATTCCCAGTCTAAATCGAAGCCATCAAATTGGTATTTGTGGATGAACTGTACTACACTCTTGATGAAAGAGTCTCGCCGGGACTTTTCTGTAACCATTGCCGAATACTTTTCACCGCCTTCTCCCCAGCCGCCAACGGCAACTTGGAATTTAACGTTTGGATATTTGGCTCGCAAGCCAACGAAACGCTCGAAACCTTGGTCTTTCAGATCAACATCTTCATCGAGAACTAGTACTTCCCAGGTTTTATCATTTACTCCGATGAAGGAGTACACCACATGCGTGCAAAGATGCACAGGGATATCATCGATACCGTACTTTCCATGGCCAGGGCGGTAAATTGCCCAGTTACTGAAGTAGCAAACACTTCTCGCAGGAGTGGCTGTGTTCAAGATTATTTTATGATGATTATTATAGAAATGTACCTTTTTAAACTTTTAAATACCTTCAGCGTAGAGGGCGCAGAGCGTGAGTGCTCCCAAGATGAGCAAGGATCGCATTGTTGCCTCAGGTGTGTTTTCAAACTAACTAATGCCTGGTGGATGCCCCAAGGAGCTTTTATACTCAGCAATCAAACTTGATGTAGGCGTACGCTGTGTGGATGCGATGCGGCTTTAAACCTTTGCTTTAAAAATTCCATTAATTGAAAAGTGGTCGCATCAAATCATTCGGTGTGTTCGTGAAATGCATCGCAGTTTGGGAGCATGCCAACAAAATACTTGTGTGTAATTAGGTTTAACTGATGATTCCTCATATCAACACATGCATCAGGAGCATTAAAAAATTATCGATTGTGATTGAATTTGTTTGATATGCTCAATATGTTCACATTGGAAGATTCAGGTAGAAGATAATGCAAACAAGTACATAAGCTGAATACTAATTAGTTGCATAGGAACCAAAGTTCTCTGGACATCTTAAAACGTATATTTATAACCAAATCATTTCGGAAACAAAACACTTAAGATAGCCATCAGGAGTAAATTACATTTTTGTTATTTTACCTGGATCTTTAGACTAAAAATAATACTTGGATTTAAAATTTCTGAAGATATATTTCAACTGACTTAAGTTATGTGATTTAGTTTGTAGTTTGTGGTTTTATTTCTTTAGAAGCCTGGTGCGTGAGTTATATTTCTTCTCTTAACTGTTTGTGGTTGGGATGTGCATATAGGTAATTGTAGAAGATGCTGGAGCAATGACCGTATCCATGTCTTAAACTGGTTCCTGTCAGAGGCAAGACAGGCTTAACCGCTTAGTAGAGGACTTGTTTACATGATTATCCTTTTCTTAAAATATATTGCGGAGGTAGATGATTTCAAATAATGCGTGCTATAATATAACTGTATTAGTTCACTCGTTATTTATTCAACTCAACTGTTGTCAATTTATATTTGTTATCTCTATGTTGTATTTTGAGATAACTATTTGTTATTAATTATTGTTACCGTTTGTCAAATAAGTAGTCTTTTAGATAATATTTACACATCATATCATTTTTACACGTTCAATGTCATTTTCAATTGGATTTAATAATTTGATAAAGGCGTATGTAATTGATTTACTCGTTGTGATAAGTATGGGAATTTACACAAATGTGAAATAATTTTAAAATAGCAAATATGAACCAATTTTATTATATGCAGGTTTTTGGTATTGAACAAATTTAATTTAATTAACTTGCATATACTTTTTAAACTTTTATTTAGCTTTCTGTAAAACGGTCTCGTTTTGTAATTTTATGTTTTGGACTAAAACTAACATTATCTGTTATGAATTACAATAGTCAAAAGTGAGTATTTAATGTAACACTTGCTGTTTGAAATGGTCTAAGTGTAAATCATTATACAAGTTGTTGATTGTGTATTTAAATTAACTAGGTAATTGTTTGTGTTGGACGTGATCGTGACTATAGGCAACTGTTATTATTAAATGCTATTATTATTAAATGTCTCTGAGTTGATTGGAAAGTTTCCCGGGAATTATCTTTTCAAAAAGGAAAAAGTCTAAGGAAGTTTTATCTTTAAGTTGATAGAAACGTTTCCTAAAATTTACCTTTTCACTTTTCTGTGAACCTGATACCTCGACCGAAAAATCAGGAAATATTTATTTCTGAGTTGATCGGAAAGTTTCCCGGGATTTATCCTTTTCCAGTTCTGTGACCCTGATACCACTATCGACCTTCTTAAAGTCTATTAAATGCTGAATTGATTGATATAAAATATGTAATT
>NBZA01000622.1:51191-75136 GCA_003054995.1 Aleochara bilineata
ATTATTCTATTATTATTTATATTAATAATAATAATTCGATATTCAAATATTCATTTAACCGTTATAAAATAATCTTTTTTTGGGTATTGTCACACCAATGGATTTATGATAATTACTTTTTATTTACTATAGGATACCTTATTTAAGTTAAGAATATAAACACAAAGTGATGGGAAGTAACAGACATGCAGCAAGTACACTTAATGGTGGTGCCGTCAATGGTCTCCCGAGCGGGTGTCCTGGTCCTGGGTTCGGTCCTCAGGACTGGTAAAATATTTTCCTACAGTTCTTCATGGTTACCATTATTGCAGCTTCCTGTTGCCTTTTAATTAATTTAAAACTCTCCGGAGAAGTCCCCACTACTGGAGACCATCCTCAGAGAGTCTCAGATGGCGACACAGCTCCCACTGTAATGGTAACTAAGATCGGGAAATGGGAGTCAGTCTCCTACGGACCACAGAGCTGGACGGTCAATCCGACTGACGGGGCGGGCGGGCTCAGATCAATCTCAAACTTAAGCTATGAAACGCAAAAATTCAAAATAAACTTTGAACCTTTCCATTTATTACTTTTGTTTACTCTTCCTCCTTTGGAGGCCTCTTGATGGTATTTTCTGTCACTTATCGCTATCCAATGACCAACGGCACTTTGAAATTTCTTAAAAAGTGCCGCCGTCTCCGGCCGGAATCGAACCCCTAACGCGCCGTTGACAGGAAGGCACGCTGACCACTCGACCACCGAGCGCTGTTACATATAGCTGTTAAAACTGAATCACAATCGCTGTTTACGATTGCGATTGAGAAATTTGTTTAGCGGCTCAACAACTCCCGTTGTCATTAGACGACAGCTGACAAGCCGCTTCCCCTTGCCCTTTCAAAGCTCACTTACTAATTACAGATGGTTAGTTAAATACGAGTGCATCAAGCAGGATCCTCTTGCTTGATCCCTACTTTGTCCTAAAGATACCTGGATAAAGAAAAATCTACTATTCTAATCTACTAAAAATCTACTAATTCTAAGACTTACTTTGTAGGAACCTACTCGGGCACGGTACTCTCCTCTTGGTAGCAGCTTAGATGGCAAATGGTGCTCTGAAATAAATCACAAACACAATGTGACAGCACCTGCCATTTACTACTAAAATAAGACATTCCAATTCATCTAGGGGGAACATCGTCCACTTCTTCTCCTTAGATCAGGGTTGGCCAACCCGCGGCCTGCCAAAGATCTCCTTGCGGCCCGCGGACCCTAAAACACTAGACATATTTGTACAATAATTTAATTTGTTCATAAAATACATATATGAACAAAAAATGAAAGCAGGTCATAATTCCGCAACTCGCGTATTGTTTGTGGTAGGGTTCTATGTTTGGGCTTCAGTTAATATTCAATAGTGAAATAACTTATTGAATTGTGCGGCCCGCCGTAGAATTTAATTTTTGACTTTGACCCGCTTACTGAAAAGGTTGGCCACCCCTGCATTAGATTCTTCATAAGACAACTGGATGCATGACTGTTTACTGTAAAACAAAATAAGTGCTGAAGAATCAATGACAATACTAATTATGCGTAAATACACTCTTGATCCATACCCAAAAGTGGGATTTGCTTAATATTACAGAAATCTGTTAATTTACAGGAACGTTTTTATCCTGGAAAAATGTTTGCAACCACTGATTGTATTCCCTGTTCCAAATTTGTTTGTAAAAAACCACTGGCTTTGTATACAAATTGCTGGCCCCATGCTCAGTGGGTTGAAACCACTGGTTTCGTATACCTCGTTCCAAAATTTCTCTAGAAAATTCATATATGTTTTAGTTTTATAGTGCGAAAATTACCAATTTTTGGATAAGTTTATAAATACTTAGAATTGAGTGTATGTATGTATTGTAGATCAATCGATTACTTATGTATAAAGTAAGTAAAGTTAGAATCAAGTGTGTGTGCTACAAAGCAAACATTAACTTAATTGTATTTAATTTGTTGTATCCCACTCAATAATTATTTTTTTCTCTTTAGGGATTAAGAGCTAATGCATTTACGCACCATAACTCCTCGAGTGACTAAGGGGCCGTGTGTGGGACTAGGCTCTTGGGCAGGGATGGCAAACTTATGGCACGTTTGAAAATTTTTGTGGCACGCAAGCCAATATAGCTTATACTTTTTACTTATTATATTTTGAATTGGCACGTTAGTCGGTAAAAATAAAAATTATTGCTGGTTTTGGCACGCGCGCCTAAAAAGGTTCGCACTCCCTGCCATAGGGAATACCCGAACTAAACTCTGGACAATGCTAAATCCATCCTCTATTGGCGTGGTTTCTACATGTGTTCGTTACAAACTTAAATGGAATTTTTTTAAAATATATTATCCACGTTTAAGGCTCTATTTGCTCTCTAGCTCGGAAGTTATAGATCTGCATAAAAAATGATAACTTAAACCACGTTTGTCACGGCGTCTTCTATCTATTCATGCAATAAAAAAATTAGGCGGGTAGACCCCATTGAAATGTACTTCCGGTTTCCGGACAATAGACTTATTATGTGTTTAATTACTAACCTTTTGATCGATTCCAGGGCAAGTGCTCTTGGCCCATCAGCAACAGTGGTTACCATCCTCTGGGTGGGCTTTTGCAACGCGTGATGCTGTAAACAGAATATTTAGTTTCGTTTCCTAACCATAGACTACTACCTATATAGCAGTGTACTGTGTTCCTAATTAAAGAATAACAAACATTACACATAATTAGGATAACCTCTCCGTGTGAGTAAAGTTGCCTACAGTCAAGGTCACGTCTACAACACAAACTATATGTTGAGGTTAGTTAGGTAGACGGTATTTTCTTGGAAGTTTGTTGGTTTGTCAGTCCTCAGTTCTACTTTTATTCTTAACGAGTGCAGTTGTATCTTTAAATTAGTGGTAACCACGTGCGTTTACTAATATTTTTATTTTCGTTCTAGAAAGTGTCGTGGCAATGTGTTAAAAAGGCGTGTTATTCAATAAATGATATATTAAATTGAAGATAACGTGATCTTAAAGTAAATTTTAATGAAATGGGATCTAATTCAACACTCACAGGAACCATTAAAGTGTTTTCTCCAAGAGATATTAAAAATATTGGATTAGATAAAATTATACCAGTACCTGTTTCACCAAAGGCCCGACTGGAAACTCTATCAACAGGTAATAAATTAAATACAGTTTATTTTATTTTTTGCATTTTACTAAATAAAATAATTTGTAGTAACCACTTCTGCGCTACTAAATATCAAGCAGAAGAGCGTAGATTGTGAACCTACCAATAATAAGGTAATGACAACAAGCATACCAAAGAAGCGTGGAAGGAAAAGTAAAGCAGAACTTGAATTAATTGCTGCATTGCAAGCAAAGAACAAATCCGAACCCCAAGAAGTTATTTTGCCTACCTCAAGAACACGAGCAGGCCGTGTTACGAAAGCGAATTCAGTACTTAGTAGCTATGTAGTAAATCCGACCTTGAATATCGACTCTGAGGTAAAGCAACAACCAAAGAAACGTAAAAGATCATCACTCACAAATCATCAAGAGGCAATTGCTGACACACCAACTGCATCTGTTTCTGATGCAAATAAAATTAGTGATGTTTCAATCGTAAATGGTGATGATAGTATAGCGACTGCAGATATTACCTTAGAACCCGTTCACGTGCCCAAAAAACGTGGTCGAAAGCGGAAGAATCCAGAGGAAAAACAGCAAAATGATAATGGCAATCAAGAGCCAGTTGAAAAACATGTTTCTCCATTGGCGCAGGCGAATGCTAGGCAAACACAATTGTTACTTGCTAATTTGATCACTGAACTTGAGGGAAAAGTCAGCTCATATCAGCCTAGTAAAAGAATGTAGGTTGTCTTCAATAAGAAAATAATTATTTTATTTAGGTTATTTTTCTAGTTCTGGTCAAGGAATTACATGTGCATTCTGTAACATGAATTTAAAGATGAGTGAATGGAAATATCACAATGAAAGAAAACATAATAACTTAGCCTGGAGAACGTTTGATCCTCCCTTAGTAAGTATTATAAAACCAGATTCACATAAGAATAGAAATGTAATAACTTTTGTCAATTTCAAGGATTTAACAAATCCTCAGATTTTATTTAGTGCTTTGAAAAAGCAATACCCGAAGACACCGTATGTATGTGACTTTTGCAATGATAAGAAGAAGTCTGTGAATGGATATTTAGTGCATAAGATAACATGTAACAAGACTGAAGAAGAGATTGAAAAGTTACGGGTAGAATGTTACAAATGTGATCAAAAAGTGCTTCCTAGTCATCTAGTAGAACATGAAAAGACTCATCTTACTGATAAGTCTAGTGCACCTAAGAAATCTGAAGCAAATAAAGCTGAAGACAATGCATACGCATTACAAACAAGTTCGTTGTATAAAATATTGGCAGATGATATTAGAAAACAAATGGCTAAGGTGGAAACCGTTCCGCCAGGGTAAGAAATTGTTGTAATTTTATTTCAATTACGTTGTACATAAAATATACATTTTAGCTCTCCGGATAAAACAATTACATGTGCAGTATGCAAAGTGAACATGAAATTAAACATGTGGTCCACACATAAACTAAGAAAACATAATAATCTTGCTTGGAAAGTTACCGAACCTCCACTGGTAAGTATTTACTGGATAATTAATTAATGGTGAATTGCGGATTATTGTTTTTTTTTCTTTTAGGATTTGGACGATTATACTGTTTTAATGGGAATTTTAAATGCTATGTATCCTACGAAGCCCTTCTTTTGCAATCATTGCAACACCGCTAGAAAATCAGTTATTGGATATCTTACACATAACGTCATTTGTAATCGATCAGCTGAAGAACTTGAATCCATGAAAGTGGCATGCTCGCAGTGTAATAAACAATTGCTACCCTATCAGCTCGCGGATCATGAACGTGCTCACAGAAGACACGAGTACAGGGAGATTGAAGAAAAAGTGGAGTCAGAAGTCGACACTTCTCAAAAGCGAACCGCCGCTCAGAAAGCAAATGAATTAATCCAACAGCTAACCAAGGAGCTAACAGTACCCGGAGAGCAAGATTCGCGTGGCTATAAATCACTTGTAAGTAGAGAAACATTTGGGTTTAACATAACTATATTGTTATTGTTGCTAATGAACATTATGTTTTCTTAGCGGTGGTTTGTTGTTAAGAATAACTTTAACCATGCAAAGATAGTATTGACTTTGAAAGAACAATTTAAGTCTAATAATACTATAAATTGCATTGTTCCTGGATGTGATATGAAGTTTGACCAGTTATCCGAATTATTGAATCATCATGACCAATGTCCAAGTAAAGGAGATAATGTACGTTGATATCTGAGACATTTATCATTTTTACTGTATTGTATTTGATTATTTCAGCAATGTTTTATTTGTATCTTTTGTCTTTATACACATGAAAGTGTAAAAGATGTATATAGTCATATTAGAAGTAACCATAACGATAAAATCGTTGTTGATGATGATGATGAGTATTTTACTAGCAATCAAAATGATGAGGATGATACTGATGATTATGAAGATGACTATGATGATGACTATGATTTGAACAGAACAACCTACTACAGAACAAGTAGTAAAATTCCATGCAGCGATCATTCAAATGCAAAATGGAAAATTGCTAGATTTTCTCAGTTACAAAAGTCTAAAACTCCAAAGTATTTTTATAACAAAATGCTTCAATTGTAAGTATTTATTTAATACATTTATATTGTTATTAAATTTTGCATTTTTCAGCGTGAAATCTTACTATAAAGACACCAGTTTATTTAATACACTTAACACTTCTAAAGTAACCTGTCACCCAGTATCACAAAATTATATTTATGACTATTTGCCAAAAGCTAAACAATCCATGACAATTGAATACATCCAGGGTAAAAACAATGTGGTCACAAAGAAATTTAAACTATTTGAATCGTTATTTACCAAAGGTATTTATTATATTTCAATGTTAATACTTTTATACAAGTTTAAATGTGTTGTAGGTTTTGTAAATATTTTTGTTGGTGGTCCGGTAACGGCTATGGCTTGGATGCCAACGCCTTATGGAGAGAAATGTGATCAAATGCTTGCAGTGGCAGTGGATAGTCGTTTTGATATATCATACGATTGTTATAAAACTCACACAAATCGAAGTATTATACAGTTATGGAATTTTGGACCTCTAGAAAACAATATGGAGTTTCATACAAAGCCTAAGTTAGATTTGTGCATTGCGCATAATATTGGAGGTATATTTGCAATGGTGTGGTGCCCTTCTGGCTGTTACGAAGTTGCTGGAAGTCGTTTGGGACTTCTTGCAGTTTGCAGCACCGATTCTAATGTTTACGTATATAGCATTCTGCGCGAATATATAGTGAAAAGTGATAAAGTAGTTAAATTAGAACCAGTGTTCCAACTATGCTTGAATGAAGATTGTGGGTTAAAGTTTGGAGTAAGGGGATATTTTGCAGGCCAATTAGCTTGGTCGAACGCCGTTGGTCATAAATATATTGCCGTCGGATATACGAATGGTCTGGTAGCAATGTTTAATATCGAAAAGCAAGATTGCAGGCAATTATATCCGTATCAAACATTTAGAGCGCACAGTTCTGATATAACATCGATTGAGTTAAGTCATCTGCATGGTGGAAATCGATGGCTGGTTACATCGTCCTCTGATAGAATGTTCAAATTCTGGGATTTGCACTCACGATCGGAGAAACCAATCATATGCACGAAGCGAGCAACAGCTAACGATATGACATGGCCAAAGACTCTTATAACTGTGATAAATGCGCATGACGACAGTTCAAATAATGGTTGGTGCATATTGATTTAATTTAATTTGAACATATTAATTAATTAATTTATATTTGCAGCAATGCTCTCGACATGCGGCACTGATTTAGTTGAATTCAATTATCGGCGACCGTTTTTTGTATTTTATAGTCATAATTCAGTGCGAAGTATTAGTGGAACCGATTGGAATGGAATGCTATACCAATGTAATGAAAATGGTGAAGTATTCACTACTTCTTATAGTGATTTGTATCCATTTATAATGGAACCTACCTGTAAAAAATATGTAAGATAACAGTTGTCTACGTACTTTTATATACTATAACTAATTATCAATGTGTTTTAATAGGTTTGTTCAAGACCATCACTGACATTAATTAATCCGTCAAATTCAGAGTGCAATACTATCAATCGTAGCAATTACGGTTATGTGGATAAACATTGTAAAATTATTTTTAAAGATTTGGTAAGTTATGGTTTTAATGTTTAAAGGAGGACTAGACAATATGCATTCTTTTTTAGTTCAATTCGCCAATACAATCGAGAGAAACATCACAAAATAAAATGGTCGACGTCGGGCGATATCCAGCTCAATCTGCAACTGTAATCTGTAGTAACATTAATGAGCAGTCTTTTACATTCACGGCAATTGGATATCAATTGGGATTAGTTCGAATAATGGGAGTTCATGCTTTTGTAAAGCAGTCAATTTCCAACTGAAATTATAATGATGTATTAATAATAAAATGAATATTATTTTCTGTACATTAAAATATTTACTTTTGCTTTTATTCCCACATTAACATCAGTAACACAGGGCAGCGCTGGTTGCTCTCTAAATCTGGGTGCAATTTCGTAGTTGCCACCACGTCACATTTAATTGCAGCGTATTTGTCAAAGTTTGTTAGTTAAAACTAATTTAAAATTATCATAGATCTTTCATTGTGAAGTTGAAAACTTAGCTACGTAACTTTTATATTATATATAAACCTACGAAATGATTTAAATAGAATTATTATTCGTACAACCTGAACTAACCAAACTAGTAAAAACAAACATTTATTATAAATTAAATTATTTTTATATCAAAGTAAGTTATCTGTCAAGTTGCATACATTTTTTTTTCTAAAAATTGTTTCCTTTAATCTGAGTCAATTATTGATAAATGAATATCAATCTGAAGTGTCTCATGATGATTTATTCGAAATCGTGCTGTTCCAAACATCTACAATATTAATTAAATATGTTTTAATAAATTTACTAGACGTTAAGGTGCCTTTTTTCGATTGCTCTTGGCTCACATTTTTATTGACACAATTTTAGGCCGCGGGCTTGATGCACGTGGCGTGCACTTGCAAACTAATCGAAGATTTGAAATTGACTTGTAATTGGTTTGCACGCGCGCATAAAGTTACCTACTTTGTGGTTTGTGCAATAAATACTAAGAAAGAAGTATAGTTATTTTTTCTCTTCCAGAAACAGAGTTGCTTATGTAAAGTACTCAATTTCTCAGAGAACGGGGTGTTTGAATTAGTTAACTTTTTAAATTAAAACAAATATTTTAAATATTAAAACAACATGGACTTGTAATAAAGTTTATGGATACTAATTAAGCCCGGCGGTATCTAAATATAAACTCAAGTCAATTTGTATAGAGGTAAATTACGGATTTGTACAGAAATCTGCAACTGTTGAACTATGATGTCCGAATAGTTTTCAACAAATCCGTTACGTTAAATGAAGTAGAAACTCCTAATTTTGGGTAAATTGCCCACGTAATCTATTACTGCAGTATTTCTGTAGTTCCACAGATATAACCAGTGGAAATACAAATAATATAGAGGCAACGCATTCTAATTAAGAAAAGCTCCACATATTCTATTAAATCGTGACGCAAATTCTAAAACAATTTCACGCAGTAGATATACCGACCCACTGGAAACATTAGCCTATAAAAAATTCTAAGAACATGCAAAATAAACTTGCAAAAAGTCAAAGAAGTTTAAAGACGTCAATGATGGCAAAATAGACGTTGACCATAGATTTACAGACTGTGAAAAGTAGATAAACTACACAAACTACCATTCTATCGGTTTGCACACGCTTGAATTTCTGCTTTCTTTGCAGAAGATGGTTTTTTATTAAACAATTATCAATCGTTTGCGATAGAACTTATCTTTCCTGCACGGAGGCATATTGATTAGCACCATATTTAGGTTTCTTCGCCATAGATTATACGAACCGAAAGTTTTTCGTTTGAATTCAAGATTCTTGAGTAAACAAGTTAGAATCCAGTTGTTATAACCTGCGACTTCAAGATGCCGGACACGAATCGGCAAAGTGAAAGGTTAAATAAGAGGAAATGGACTGATTGCTGATTGAGTGCATCTTACGGTCAGTCAGAGGCGTGTGGAGTGCGTTGCGCAAACGCCAAGGCGCCAAGAAGCTATCGAAAGTACATCAGCAAAGGACCTCGCAGGATATTTACTCAGCATTCCGGTCTAGGAAGACAAAACACTCAGCATTGGACAAATCTTTGGCATTCTATTTACGTAATGCTTAAGCAAATTTTAGTCTTAATGGTTAACTGACACTGGAAATGAGAGATATCGAATGCCAAAAAAGTGGTAAAAAATTAAAACAAATATGTGTAGAGTTGAAAGCAGCCGGCGACGGGCGTCACGGCGCTTGCCGCCTCGTTGGCGGGCTGCACGCAGGTGCCAGGACAACCCTTATATCTATCGTTGGCGGCGGAGCTCGTCGTCAGTCGGGCGAAACTTTCACAACGTTACGCAGCCACCCTTCCGGCAATACACAACTTCCATCCACACGTAACGTCTCTCACCAAACGCAACAACAACTTAAAATAATGGTGATTTCACTAAAACAATAAACTATCAAAATTACCAATAAGTTAATCTGTGACACTTTCAAACCTTCAATGATAGTTTAAATCATGGCAAAACGCGCGCAATTTTTGTTACTCTTGTTTGTGGTAGCGGTGGCAGTGGTAGACCTCTCGGTGAGCATGTTAGAGACTGAGCGCCGGTTGCTGCGACTTAACGGCGATATCATCTTCGGAGGGATCTTCCCCATGCACGAGCAGATCAGCGGCAGCAGAGAATCGCCCTGCGGAGCTGTCAAGGAAGAGAAAGGCATGCAGCGGCTGGAGGCAATGCTATACGCGATCGACGAGATCAATCGCAGTCCAGATCTTCTCCCAAATGTGACACTCGGCGCCCTCATCATCGACTCCTGCAGCAGCGACACGTACGCACTGGAGCAGAGCATGGAGTTCGTGCGTTCGTACATGAATCAGGTAGGAACAAATGAAACAAAGCCACAAAAGTCTTTGATTTGTGATAGAAATACCAGAAACTCATTTAATGCCGTAAGGTATGCCGAAGAGGAATTATAATTGCGTCAAGTTAGGAACAGTTTACAAGTGGTGAAGTTTTGCCTTGCGCGGAGGCGGCAAGAACTCGATAGCGACGCTAATTAACTTCGGCTTCACTAGACATCAAATACATCCAACGACTATAAACTTGAGATGATAAACACTCGAAACAACCATTATGCGACGCTTCTTTGTAATTCAATAGCCGACTGAATGGCGGTTGCTGAATTAATAGACCTATAGGTTAAATGGCAAGCGTGCACACGATGGTTTCCAGACTACGTGTATATAGTCAAAGAGTATTCATACAATCTTATTAAAAGAATAAATTATTTACTGCTCAATTAGTGCACAGTGCACTTACTCACTGCCAAAATCCCAGGCAAACTTTGCTTGGTAATAATCATCTGCCAACTTTTATTCTTCTCTGCGAAATTAAAAGATAACGACCGCGACGCCGTTTGTTTTTGTTGGAATTAATTCACGTCATTCTACCCGAATGGCAGTTTTCTTTGCTTCCAATTTCCAATGTCAAATTAAGGCGCTGTTATTAATTCTTTTCTAATCTTTTGTATTTTTTTTCGAGTTATTATTTTTATACTTTATTAATAAATCATTCTATATTTTATATTAAGAAAGAAAAGAAAAAGTAGGTATGCAACCAAACATACATTACTTTATTACAAATTGACAATTGAATAATTTGATTAATTATTAAAATAATTCTACGAATATTCTAATAAAATAATTAGTATTTCCATTACATAAAACCAAATGTTTATTGTCTGTAATTTGTGTAGGTGTTTTTAATAATTTATATAAATACTGTTACAAGTATAATGCGTATTAAAAAACAACAGTGGCATACTACATTTTATTGCAAATAAAAGAAAATTGGATAAACTGCAGAGAACTGTAAAAGAAGCGGCAGCGATTCCGTGTAGGATCATAACCTATTTGATTTATAGTTCTCGTTGACGAGCAGAATGGAAGCATTTCGTCCACCTTTTTCCAGGATTCGAAGGCTGCGTCACAATGATGAGATGTCAAGCGTTGCACATAAACCACGTCCAGTGGCGTCTTGCACTGCATTGCTATTATACGACCATTTTCGTTCTCGGTCTTCAGTTTATTATACCTTGTCGTTCGCGATTAATAGCCTTGCACGAAACAATAATATTGCGGATGACAATCTTCTTATTTCAAGGTTACACAGAAGCGAAAGGTTTCTGCTTAAAATCAATTTTAAATTTTCTATTGTAAAATATATCATAAGTATATATTTTATTATTGGCATATTTTTGCGCGAACTCTCTCGAGTAAACATGTACCTTCACTGATATCAAAGATGATACAAGGTACAACTAACTTGTTCCGAGAGTTTCACGTTCACCTGATATTTTTAAATCAATTTTTCGATTTTGCTTTTATGCTTGTTAGACCTTAGGGAATATTTTCAAGAAATTCCAATCGTAGCGACAAAGTAATAAAAACGTACAAGAATTTATTAAATAAAAACCTGAACATTATTGACAAACGCCAATTGAGAAATCGATGAAAATAGATAAAAAGAAAGAATAAAAAGCAAAAGCAATTACGCTTTAGTGGTAAGACTTAGCGCTTTCTATAAACAAAACCAATAAAAATATCAATTTTATAAGAATAATACCTATATTGTCTAAAGATAGAGATTTCAGGATAACTTATGACTCATAAGTTATCCTGTTTACTCTCATAAGTTATGAGAGTAAACAAGTTCAGTAAATTAAATTTCTCCGAGATATAATATTATAATGTCAGGCAATCAGTATCAATATAGGGTAACAAGAACAGATATGCAGCAGGAGCTTTATGTTAACCAGATATCAAATGCGACGCATGCTGGACGGTTTAGATTTAGAGAATGCCTACGTCAATCAATTTGAGTTTTGTATTATTCTCTTATAACATTTTAATATTGTTCTGCGACTAAAGATCGATACATTTTCATGTTTATAGTTTGTGCAAAATCTTCCTTTTATTATAAGAAATACACATATTTTATTTTTAAATATTTAATATTATAATTTAAGTATAAAAACCAAATTAAAATAAAAAACCAAATTACAAAATAACCTCTTTCTCCGTACCTATTACGTACTTTATTTCAAGTTGGCTACTACATCCTTACCTCGTTCACTAGTTTTCTATTTAATTTCATTTGGCAGTAAGGACTCTCCAAAGTTAAATACAAGTTT
This sequence comes from Aleochara bilineata, assembly GCA_003054995.1. NCBI lineage: Eukaryota > Metazoa > Arthropoda > Insecta > Coleoptera > Staphylinidae > Aleochara > Aleochara bilineata. Next base: position 63,664 of record NBZA01000622.1, read on the forward strand.
AAGATTAAAGGAACGTATTTTGCCATGTTTAAGTGCTTAGAAGTAAGCCTGCAATTAGCATTCAGTGTTAATTCGTTGCATACTTATGATTTCTTATTGCAATTCTTATTGTTTTGTGCTTGCTAGCACAGAAATAGTAATAAGTACCTACCTATAATACCTGAATGTGAAGAAAAATACCTTTCTTAAAGCACTTGCTACTTTACTTTACACCAAATATTGGAAATGCACACTGAAAGTTTCATAAATATTACGCAACAAAAAACAATAAAATAGAACATCTACAACATAACCTAAAACAAATACAAAAGCAAGTTCTAAGATACTATATAGAAGATGACCGAACAAAAAGCAAAGTTCGAATAAGAAAATATAGAAGATAGATGGATAAATAATGATACCTACCTAGGTAATATTCGCTAGAAAGTATTTTCGTTTTATTCTTCTTTCATTAAAAACAATTTTGCATGTGTCAGGTGCATGTGAAAGGGCATAAACAGGTCATAAAATCTAACTAAAAATGAGCATGAACGGCTGGTTTGGCGTGTTACGTGATTTTCATTCAAGTGCCATTATTATGCGTTTCAACGTTCGTGCAGTCATCAATGTGGCAATGAAAAGAAATTGTTATTGAAAATCATAAAAAATGCACAACTGGTAATTGGAATTGATTTTACAATTATTTTTGATGCATTATTCATGTAAAGTTAGCTGTGATTAGCATTCAGACTATACATACTTGATGTGCATTGGTATATTGCTACTCGTATATGCATCGAAAGCTTTTTGTGTACGCACAAAACGTCAGAATATATAATTAAAGGATGTTTTTCGGAACTTGTTGGCCGCAAGCGATGGAAATTGCACTCGTTGCTGTTTTACTTGCAAGCTTGCCGAGTAATTTGGAAATTTATCACAGCCGGAAATGAATGGCCGAAGTATATCATTTAAGCACTTCTCGCACAATTCTTAATTTATTTTGCCAAGCATGACCATCCTCCATTTCAAGCAAGCCATGAAAGCAGTACATACAGCCTCAATATTACTATATCAGAGCTGCTGGATCATGTTTTGTAATTTGTTCGTTTGCATATTTTTTACAATCACTGGAACCAAACCAATTTCATGCGTCAATAATTAATGATATCTGATATTTTCCATTTTGTGTTTCATTCCGCCATATTGACTTGGAAATTATTGTTAGGAACATACGTAATTCGCACAGTGCGAGTTCAATAACAAATAAGATTTTCTTAGAAGGCTCTATGCTCCAGGCTGAATCTCCGCTCATAAATCATTTCCTTCCACAATATCCTTGCCGCAATAAATCAATCTGATAGGGCGCGTAGCGCGCGGCACGCACACACTGCGCCATCTACACATTGTCTAAATGATTCCCGCATCCTATGTTTATTGTCGGCAAAAACACGCTGATTGTATGACGCGAACAAATAATCTTTTGCAGTAAGTATACATAGTTCAAACTGCAGATTTCATGTTTCTCGAAAAGTTCACTACAGGAAACTTCCATTACGATAAAGAGGATTTATCATATTTCGCGGAAAAATGAATATGCAATACCGGAAAAGCCAGAATAAACTTCTTTAAATAAGAGACCAACAAACCGTTGTGGTTCTCGTTACTCGTCCCACGAGACTCTTTTTATACGTAAGCATTGGTTGTTTTTAAAATTGGCAACAGTGGAACGTGTATTATCTTGAGAATTAACAAGCAAATAAATCCTAATTTAAGCCATGTATCTGTCAGTGCGCTAAATCAAATTCACCCGAATAAACATCCCTTGTATTTAAATCAATTTGATTAGTGCCACTCCATGCGTTCCGTTGGCTACAGCGCAATCCATGAAACTTTTAGACAAGTTCATTGCAATTAAATAGAAGGAGCTGCGTTCTAAGCGTGGGTTAGACTTGTCCACTTTAAATCAACCGGGAAAGTACTTGCAAGACGCGATAAAACTTTACTACTGCGGATATTGATGGACAATATTTACGGTCCTTCAATTTCGCATGTAATTTAATTGAATTCATACAGATACAATTTTAATTAATTCTGTTTAGTTTTTATGTCAACTGAACATAAAAATGGTTTTTGGAGGTTATGTCAGTGTATACCGTAGAATCTACATGAGGTGTGTAAATAATAATAATAGATGTCGAATAGTTAACTTTAATAGTTAACTATTACTAATCAGATTAAACAAACACTAATGTAACAGCACGATTGATTAAGGTATTTGGCTTATATAACATGCGTCTAAATATAAAACAATGAAACTTTGCCTTCTTTTAGTGTACGACCTATATTCTAACCTAACAAATAAGTGGTTAAATGTGAAGATAATTACTTTAACCTCGTCGCTTACAAGTAACTGCACATGCAATTTAATTTGAACGCCTTTTTTGAAGTTCATAATGAAAAAGCAGAGCTGCAATTTCCCGAGCATTCAAAGTGCAATTATTTTGCGTAAGTGTCACATGCTGCTAACCTTGGCCCAAAAAATATTCAGCTTGATCTATTCTTTGTAACTTAAACCAAAGTGAAAAGAGTTTATAGTGCTGAATTTTGCAATGCTACCACCTGTATACACATAACTAGCTTAATTATTTTAAAAATTGTATTGTGTTTGAGACCAAACGCATGTTTAAAGATGATTTGCATATAGCAAACAATGCTGCGTCCTTTTGTGTTAAAATTGTCACAGTGAAGAGGACTTTCCGTTTGAAAGCTTCCACTACACGTTCACGCATTTTAACATTTGCTGTTGTACAGTAGTGCAGATTTCTACTTTGTCAAGCATGCAAACACCATAGGCTTTTTGTTAAGATAAATACAGCTTCTAAGTTAGCAAAAAACATACACTTTCTCTGCAACAACAGTAGTTGTATATGCTTATGAAAATGAAATGTTTTTACGTTCTTCTTTCCTTTTTTTGCGCTTCTTTTTTGGGTTTGCTCGGCATTTGCACTCATATTTAGGTCAGAGAAATATTACTTAGGCGTAATGATTTCTTTTCTGCTTCATTCCAATCTAAATCATTTGAAAAGAATACGTCGTTCAGTCGTCTGAAAAACGGTATTCCTATAAATATTTTATTGCTGAATTCTATCTTACTAAATATTATTGACTAAATTTACTATTGATTAATTAATAATTAGTACATATGTACCTAGATTCTGGTCAGACTAATTTATATCGTAATAAAAATTTAGGTAATTGTTTTATAGTGCAGTTGAATTTAAATTTTAATTACTCTTTCCAACTGGTAAGTGGCAATCAATATGCAATGTGTAACTGTCCAATATCAGTAGAACTACATTGGTACCATTAAATATTGATTAATATACGGGTCGAAACACATTTACTGTCAAGGCTATGTTGATCGGTCCTGGGTAAATCATTTTGCGCACATTTTCAATGTCACTGCTTTACGCTCGAATAAATCTCATTTAGAATTTCAGTACGTCCCATCAAAGCATTCTGTTAGCTTTGTACTCAGCTATGGGTTCCTGGAATGTAACATTGAACTTGATGTGCAGCTAAATTAAAACTAAATTAAAATCAGGTCTATTTAACTTTAATATTTCTGCAAACGCAATACGCCTATTCCTCTATATGTAATTTAATGCTACATTATTTAAATACCACTGTTAATGTGATATTAATTGCAAATGAACCAATTTATCATATATTTGCATAGGATATTTGAAATATAAGTTATATATAGATTCAATCATATTCAATTTTGTTGAATATAAAATGAAAAATTATTAAACTTTGTTGTTTTTATAAGCCAGATTGCCTCAAGTGCAATATTACATTCACAAATCAATATTGCAACGAGAGAGTACAAGTTCTTGGATGCTGTTGAAATGAAATCGTATAACTTTATAAAACTCCTCCGCGATATTTGCCTGCATTGTCAGTTGCATTTTAAGTTAAGAAGTAAATAGCTTCATTTAATATCCTTTCTTGGTTCCAGGATATGTCCGAATACAAGTGCGAGTCGGGGATGCCGCCAGTGTATGTGCCACACAAACCGGTGACTGCGGTTATTGGAGCTTCTTTCAGCGTCGTTTCCATAATGGTGGCAAACATCTTAAGACTCTTTAAGGTAAGAGACATTTAATTAAACTTGCACAATATTCGTCGCGCTTGTTTACAGCAAATATTCAACTAACTAAGATTCTAGACTGAAACTGAAATCAATTAGTAGCTGCCAATTACAGATAAGAACAAATACTTACGATATTGCGGTGCCAACGAACGGTGACATTGCTGCTCTTGGACAGACATAAGCCGTCGAATCCTTCCACTCAGCTGGCGCTCGATTTTCGATCCTGTTTACGCTTCACTGCCAGTTAAGATTTCTCTTCCTCTTCGATGCTTCTTTGCCAACGGCTTACTGCGGCGACAAACTATCCTCCAAGATATACTGCTCCGTCATAAAATGATCATTATTGAAGAAAATTTCTGCGCCTTCGTCATTTCCTCTGACAACTTAATAGTTGCAATAATCTGTCTTGGTGCACTTAACTGCCACTGTCTTCACTTCATCTCGGGCAACATGCTTCATCCATTATTAATATGTACATACTTACATTTATTTAAGGTTATGTACCTAATATAGCATTTCTTCAATTCACATTGTAAAAATATGGTAAAGTAATAATCTTAACGCACTTTGACATTTTGCGAGCGGCACAATTTCGAACAATAGACGTTGAATTCGCACAAGTTTTCGGGAAGTAGAAAAGTTTCAGCTTTCCATGTTGCCGCTTAAAGAGTGTTTACGATGGGTGGCTGCGGATGGAAGTTGGTCGGAGAACTGGAACGCGGGGGAATCCCAAAAACGGAACAACTGCCTCTAATGAAATACAAATTATTCGCGGCGTACTCGTTTGGGAACAACTTCGTATTTGCTTGCAGCAAATGCCGTAAACGAGTTTTCCATTTTGCATTTCAAACCGCATTCATTAGGATTATTCTTCTCCGTGTAATTTTGCATTGTCAAAAACTAATGTCATTATCGATTTTCATTGGCCATTAGAAGTTTTAACATTGTGTGGAAGGCTGTGACACATGAGAAGAGCAGAGTAACCTTTAAAGTTTTGTAAAGTAATGAGACTTTTACCCACTTACAGTGCGCTTTTGTTTTTATTTTGTGCCAGATTCCCCAAGTGAGCTACGCATCTACAAGCACGGAACTCTCCGACAAATCTCGTTTCGAGTACTTCAGTCGTGTTGTCCCGCCGGACAATTTCCAGGCACAGGCGATGGCCAGCATCATCAAGGAGCTGGGCTGGAAGTATGTCTCTACTGTTGCTGTCGAAGGCGAATATGGCGAAAAGGTAATAACATATTCTTTTTCATCTTGTTTTGTGTTGTACAATAGTTTATTTACCCTGAAATACAACAACAAGCACATAATGCGACTTTATTTATTATTTAAAAGTTTATTTTGCGAAGGAAATAAAATAGATTCTGAAAGCCATACTCGCGTTCCCTCTAAAAGTTCAGTTAAATAACAACTAATCGCACCTGCACCTACCAAGCCGGGTAGCGTTTTAATACGGAAATTTCAAAATAAAGTTGTCGCGCTCCAGGATATTTGCTCGTCGTGCTTGTTTGTTTGTCCTGCACCCAAAACGTTTTTCAGTGTTGTTTTTGCGTTCGTATCTTAGGAACGAAGAGAAAATACACATCGCGCATCGGGCTGCAAGTGTTTTTTATTAAAAACTTATTATGTGCTGGAATTAATTGTAATTCGCAGTGGTTAAGTGAAAACAAATTTTAATTAAAACAGAATTTCCTACCAAATATGATTATACCTATCGAGAGTTTATTGCATGAACTCTTGTTATCCATTAAATCGTAACGAACGAGCAAAATTTCTGAGTTTTTTACCGAGATTCATTTCGGTTTAAGTGCTCGTAAGTGGTGAGTGCACGTTCAATTTCCCGTCAATAGTCCACTGTGAGTGGGAATCTCATCACACGTAGGAAATATGTTTCCAATGTGATTGTTTCAAATCGAATGCAAAATGCAATAACTAATTGATTGCCTCAACTTACTTAAAATTTCCAATTAAAATTAATTAAACGTGATTATATAATATGATCCTTTGCCTGATTTGAAATCCGAACTTCACGAATAATTATCGAAATGACTTGAAAGTTTCCTAGGGAACGCGCAGTAAGTAGCGATAAGAAATTGGAGGCGCTCGCGTGCAGTTTGTTGAGGAAGTCGGCATTCTTCATGTGCCAATAGAAAAGGCTCATCCTGGGAATCAAGATTCGGAATAAGGATTCGTTTTATCTCCCGGGCGCGAGCTGACTTTGCAAAGTAATCGCACTTACGCGTTTGCAGACAATTGCTTCATTTGTTCGACTCGTACCTATTTAAGTGGCGTTGATAAACTTTAACAGTTTTACTTTTAGTCTACGTGCACTTTCTCAATGTCCGTGTGATCGCTGACTAAATTTGTACGCGATTGTTGAATAGCCCATGAGGTAATTAAAGCTGGACAAATCAATGCGTTGCAGCACGTTCTGTTTAATTAACTTAAGCCGCTGTGTAACTCAATTGTGCCACGTGTACGGGCACGCTACGTGGTCCAAGACTGGATGTATAATACAATCAACACTACGGCTCTAGTTGTCAGGTTGAGAACAACATAATTACGGATTTGCTTCATTTTGCAGTGGAAGATAGGCTTGTTAAACTAACAATCAGACTTTGATCATTCACCATCGCATTTATACAATAAACAGCAATGTAAGAAAAAAACTGTTGCAGAAAGAAGAAAAATATGTACATAATGAGAAATTTCTGTTCTTTTTTAATATGGATGCAAATGCACCATTGTACACTGCAACAGTGCAACATAAAATGTTGCTAATGAGCCACGCCAGCATTAACAGTGAAGGAACCCTTTGGCAAAAACCTAATTAACCTTAACCAACGTTCGGTGCTGTTCGTCAGCCAGCCATACCACTGGAAACCACTGCGAACAGACCTACATATTTGTTTTTCTGTTAAATGTACTTATTTTGTATAGGTACATAAGTATTTCTTCTATTTATTTGTTTTTGATATAACCAAACTGGTGTACCTTTGTGTTTAATAAATGAATGAACACTGCCATGGCAACCATTACATAAGCACACTCTATCTACTCTAAATTTAACATGGACGTAATTCACTTGATTTACTGGAAAATTTATGGAATTCTGCGAGCTGCTTGTGTGAGAAAATGTAATAAATACTGTTCAATACTCTTAACTAATTACGTACCTAATGAATTGGTATTTGAATACTAGATATTACTTATGCATAATTAGAGCAAGGTTATCAATTTCCAATGGGTTTGGAATTGATTATGATCTATGATGCGGTGTACAATTGCAGGTGCAAGTACAAAGACGCATTGATATTAAGCATCATATTGCGTTCTCTGTATCAATCGATCTTTGTTATATCCTTGTTTGTGGCTGGTCTAGGCAACTAAACTCAGCCGATAAGTCACAATTAGGCGGTTACAGTTCATTTTACACACTTCATTGTATGTCATTTCACATCAACCATAGTTTCTTGATACTATTTCTAAATATTACCTATAAGTAATATTTTAAGTGATTGTTTAATAACGCAAATAAATTAATAAATTTAATTAAATTCTTGATTGTGTTAAAATTGTTCAATAGTTTATGAAGTTAATTAAAGCAACCTTAAAACACTAATTTCAATCTAAAAGATAAATATTGACCTAGGGTCAATGAGGGTACCTCTAAATATGCATTAGTTAATTGAGTTACACTCACTAAATATTCGCAATCATGTGTGTACATATAACATTTTTGTTTGTTTAAACTTATTAATAATTATTCTTAAAGAATAAAGTTAGAGACCGACATTGTTACGAAATAAGTAAACCAGTTGAGGAAACATAGCAGATATTTGCATTTAAAAGGACAGATAAATCCTGAAAGAAATTTACATTCATTGCGTCCCGTCCTCTCAAGTTGCATTTTTGTTTCACTTGCTTGATGTAGCGGCAAAAGTAATTTGCACTTTTTGTAGTGGTAGGCCACACTCCGTACGTATATTTATCTCCTCCATTAGACGAAATGGTGGCGCTGGTGCTGGTGCTGGCGTATCTTATTAAATCTAATCCCTTCGCGAGGATTACGCGATTGCCGGCGATTCAATCCCTCAACTCGAAAGTTGTACGACTTTTTTGCATTTACATTACATTTGCATGCAATTTATACCGCGAGATGGCAACAACTAACTAGCACATGTTATACAACTATTTGAGTGCTATCGCGACAGTTGGCGCGCGAGTTAGAAGTTGCAGTTTAGTAAACTTCTCACGTTGGCTCTGCTCGTAAATTTCAACCCTTTGCCCTTTTCTGCGCCGCGCAACAAATGCGCGTTGCCAGGGAGTAAATACAAAGATAAGTCTCCGGCTAATCCGGAACGAAATTCGGCGATTTGTACGTTGATAGCCGCATTCGCAAAGACGTATACGGAAGTGAGTGTGTCTGTTCCGTCAGCCCATTTGTAACATAATCTACGGCGGAATGGAATGCACGAGAGATAGACGCGCGCGAGCATCCAGTACACGTTTCCAGCTCATTGTGTGTCGCTTTGGAAACTATCCAGATTATTACCATCGTCACAAAAACTGTCGAAAGCATTGAAATGCGGTATCAGTTTCTATCGCAGTAGAACCAGTGACAGTGGTGCCTACAAGCACATAAGAAATAACGATAAGAAAAGATCTTTTATGCACATAATATTACGATGTCGTTTATATTTGATGTTCGTTGCGGTGTTGCCGTCGGTGTCGTTTTGACTGGACGCCGCTGGCGGCTGCCTGGATTTCAGGAACACTACCAATATTGTCGTCATCATCGACGTCACATTCGCGCTCGCTGCCGAATTTTCAGCAAGAATTGATTCTATTTTGCTTTCCTAGAAGTAAATTCAAAATAAAAGAAAAGGGAAAAGCTAATGCAAAGAAGCAAAACTTGAATTGCATTCGTTAAAAATGATCAAAGAAGAAATAAAATGTTTCCGTTGCAGGGAATTGCGTCGTTTATCTCATACTCGGCGGCAGCGGGAATTTGCATAGCGGCAACCGAAAAAATCCTACGCAACTCACGCATTGAAGACTTCGATAAGATCATCGAACATCTCTCGGCCAAGCAGCAGGCGCGCGCAGTTGTGCTCTTCGTGGATGAAGATAACACCCGGTATGAATTAATTTAAATACTTTACTTCCTCCAGGCACTTCCTCTGGCTTTTTGTTTAGTTTCGCATCTCAGCTAATCTCGGGCTTTCATCTGAAAATGTTTTGTTTCGCTTTGCAGAGAAATAAATTCGAACAATTTCCATAAAGTAGGTACAACGCCAGTGATAGAAATCAACAAGAAAGAAAAAGTTTAGCAAAATTTCGCCCAATTATGAAAGTTTAAGCTTCAAACTGTACAACGCGGCGCAGAAGTTGAAGCTGAGAGTTTGATGTTGTAGGTATAATCTTTGACTTGTTTGCCCGATAGAAAACTGCTGCAAGCATCTATACGCGCCAATCGCACGGATCACTTCCTCTGGATTGGCAGCGACTCCTGGGGCGCCAAAGTCCATCCCGTGCGCGATCAGGAATGGGCCGCCGAGGGAGCCATCACCATTCTGCCGCATCGCAATGCAATCAAAGGTACTTGTAATCGTTTGTTACGTTTTGTTGCTCGAGGCAATGTCTTCGAAGCTGTTTATTCGAAGACATTGCCTTGAGATGCGCACACACACCAGGCTTAAGATGATAGGTATAAAGCAAAGTAGGTACTTTTTTCTCCAGCTTGGTGATAAGTTTGCTGGACTTTTAGTCTGCACAAAGAGCAACTCGTATAGTATAGTAAGTGATCCTGCTTGTGAAAAACGACGGCGTAAAACAACGACTGCCGTTTTCGTCTTCCTTGCCCCAGACCTCAGCGTGTAGTTTATCTCGGGTCTTGATGTTGGTATTCTCATCCCATGCTCAGAGTTGTCTTGTCTCCACCCAGATGTTTGCTCCAGTTGCTCTCTAAGTTGGATGCCGAGGACACATTTATCTCTTTCTGCAATTATTATTTCAATTTCGTATTTTTCCTTCTTTCTTGATGTTTGTGTTTTAACCTAAAATCAGAAACATTTCAATGAATTTCAATCCCAAAACAATTCTACTTTTTCACGCGTAGAAACTCTCAGCTTTGTACTACCACCTACTCTGCGAGAGGAAAAAAGTAGAAAATCAGGATCGATTTTCAGGAAGAATAGCTACGTGTTATTTCAGGAATGCCTGACTGCTATTCCCTATCTGATTGCATTTAGAGTAGCTTTCGGTTTTTTCTATTTGTTTATTTCTAATCAACTACGTGCATTTAATCAAAACAGACTGGATTGAACAATAAGTCTTTTTGTAATTAATTATATTGGAGTGTCTTAAAGATGTCCGTTTGTTCCTTTGAATAAAACAAAACGCAATTCACGCAATAAATCTTCGCGCCGACAGTCAAATTATCATAAAGACACAAATGAAATGTATCTGTCAGAAGGAAGAGAAATTTTCTTCACGTCCATTCATTTCGCCCTGCATCCGTCGCGTCGTTTCGTCTTGTGGTGGCGAGAACAGCAGACGCCAATCTTGCAGTCCTAGTCGCAGCGAATGCGATTGCGGTGAACTACGTGTCGCGCATTTTAATTGTCTTTTATTACAATCAGTTCAACGTCTTGGGTCTTCTCGAACAATTGTTCCTGACAGTGAACATAAAACCAAACAAAATACTAATAAGTAATTCTTTTTTTATATCAATTTACCAGTTTTTTTGGATCATAAACATTAATTTAATTGTTTTTGAATTTATGTTATAATATAAACATTAATATCCCCGGAAAAACAAATAAACGTATAAATATATCCTGCGAGTTTCCTGTCGTTGAAGCGGAAACGGCAATTTTTCCAGTCGGCGGCAAGATGCAGTTAAACTCAGCTGAATACACATTTTATTTCCGGGTGGATATAAATTTATAGATATTTTCTGTTATCTTTATATGTCACTGACATTAATAACTAAAAACAACTCCAAAAACATTAAACATTGAATTGCCAATGTGCTTCGTAAATTGCTTCCTAATTGGATACCGTTTAAAAAACAAATAACAATCGTTAATTCAACGAGGCAAATTTAGTTCAGTGAGAAGCCGCGGAACCCAAATGTCCAGCTTTAAATGCATACCAAGGCGTTTTATATGGCGATGGACAGTTGAAGTTGCCAAATTCAATTGACCAGCAATCTCACGAATTGTTATGCGTCGATTTGCATCAGCTAACGCCTTTATTTTGTCTTTGTCAGCTTAAACTGGTCTTCCACTGCGTGGTGCATCTTCATGATCAAAATTTCCTAAACAAACT
>NBZA01000622.1:75210-92492 GCA_003054995.1 Aleochara bilineata
ACCTCGACTAGTTTTTTTCTTACTTGCACTGCATTTTTGCCTTTTACACAATAAAAGAGTAAAATATGTCAAAAATGTAGCTTTTTTCCGCATCTATAAATACTCACTGAACAATAACTATGGCACAAAGCAAACCAAATTTTTCACGAACAAAGCTTAATAAATGCACAATCAAAATATATAAAGTCTACTTAATTATAATTATAAAGAACCTCCGAGAAAAAACAATAAAGTCATCTATCTGAAAATTCTACGGGGACTTTCCGAACGACCCAACATGTTGCAACATGAGCAACTTGATGTCTTTTGCTTGATTTTGAACAAAAACGTACCCAAAATTAACTCAATCTTATAAAATCGTTAAGTACTGCTAATAATAGATACATATATCCATACGTTAAAGAAAAACACTTTTCTCGGCGTAGGCGCAGAACGTAGTTTCACAAACAAGACAGCATTCACCCACGTCTAGTCTTATCAAAAATTGCGCAGGTTTCATCAGACTGCGAGATCTATCGCAATACAAATTACCCTACTCTCCCATACATCAAATGTAATTATATCTTGATGTATGGTTGGTTGCAGAATTGCATACAATATAAGTCTACGTGAATTCTTGAATTATGCTGACTTGACGTCCTTCGTCTTGATAATTGCGTTCTTAAATTCGGTTGCGAATTTAATTGGGCATTTGAAGCGCATTTTTATGCAAATCCAAGTTGGAAGCGAACAATTTCCATGAAATAATTTAATCAACGTCTATTCTTCAGCATTTAATGTTAATCTGGTCCGTTTCGAGATTTGAATTTAATTCGCGTAATTAGAGCTTGATTTCTACACGATTTCATTGTCATTTACACTGAACCGCAATTTATTTTATTTTGATTGGAGAGTGGATGACTAATATGAGTGAGAAACTGTGGAGATTGAGCAGAAACACCACAACAAATCAAGTTTATTGCCGGAAATTACTTGTACGCTGTCGATCGAACACAAATTAAATCTCATGCATTCCTCCTCAATGCAGCGTTGCCAAATGACCCGTTCACGCCATTCATGTAAACATAGTTGAGTTGGGAATGTCCAGCGTACAGCTGTAACCTGAATCAATACATTTTATTTATCTCTTTGCAGAGTTCGACACTTATTACATGTCGCTGCGGCCGAAGACGGACAGCAACGCGTGCAACGTCAGCAACGGGCGCAACGTGCCCCATCCGACGCTGCCCTCCTACCAAATCAACTGTCGCAATGTGTGGTTCCGCGAGTTCTGGAGTCAGCATAACAAGTGCACGTTCGATAAGCTCAACAACAGCGAAACACCCGTGTGCACCGGCCTGGAGAACATTCTGGACTATGATCAAGAAGGACTCGTACCCTTTGTCGGTAAGTTAAGTTGGAGCAAACCATATACATATATGTACATCTGCTGCGGAAAAGTAGAAAAGAAAACATAAGTATCGAGCGTGAAATGAAACTGTCTGTCGTCGGCGAGCGTATGCAAACGAGCCTCTCCTCTTATCCTCGATTGCAGAACACACACTCACACGCCACAGGAGCTCGCAATTTCCCAATCGCTCGCTGGCTTCTGGCTTCGGTGGATGTTTATGCATGCCATGTTTGCCTACGTGTGGAGTGAGCCTAACCTAACCTAAGAGCGCCAAGCACGGTCATCCATTTCGCACTCGCTATTGTTAACATTCGCAGTCCTGGAGTCGCTCCTCTTATCGCCGGAATTGACACGGAATGCGCATTTCCAGTTCCATTCCATGCTTTGCATTCCTTTTCTTCCTCCGCCAGTGGTTCTGTAAATCTGGATAAATAGAGTCTTTTCCCGTCACTTTAGAAATACAATGTATAACCAGATACCAGTACAACCGTACCCTAACCTTTCTTATAAATGTTAAACACTTACCTACGGAGGAAGCAAGAAGAAGTTGAAGTTTAAATTCAAGCGTAGGATTAAAGACAGGTGGATACCAGTTTTGAGCTATTTCAATAAGAAAAATCTGGTATATCCTGTCTGGAATCCTGACGCCTGTGTGCTGCACTTGACGTGTCATTATTATTCTTATACCTCTGTCACTTCTCAAACTCTTCTGCAAGAAAGAAACAAAGAAAACTTTATACTTACTTATATAAACATTTTAGATTTTCTCCACATATTTGTAGTGATTCCGGACGAATTAAAGCTAAGCCTGCTGAAAATTCGCTTTTAATTAAACACTTTTGGCTGAACGGTGGCGGGACGCATAATTATAAAAGCAATTAACGCTCGTTCTTCTTCATCCGCCGTGTGGGGTGCGCAGTGCTGAGCGTGCGTACAGCTAATGTTTGAAAACCCTGTTGATTTTGTTTTCAGTATTAGCATATATTGATCAATACTGATTGTACACTGAACAATTTAAAACCATCTTTTGTTCAGGAAGCAATGCTTTTATAGGGCACGCGAATTAGATATTATCAGATGTTTGCTGAAATTTATGGTTATGAGTGAGGTTATGTTATAGAGTTTTAACGATTTGTTTAAATTAAGATTGCCTTATTATGGCGTTCGTAAGGCTCCTTCACGATAACACATTTCGTTGGAATTGTTTACGACATTAATTCTACGACGGGCTTGCAAAATCCAATAGAATGCAGAAATGAGACTTGCTAACATAAAATATTCACATTGCTGCTTGCTGTACCTTTACTTCTCTCGGTGGACGTATTTTGAATTCGTTTAGCAATCAAAAATTAAAATATCTCATTGCATTCATCATGCATTCCGGGTTTAATTAAAAATGCATTGAAATGAACTGAACGCGGATGCCACGGACGTAAATCTTTGATAAGTCGCAGCCGTGGGTGCCGTTTTATGTACCTACATATTCTCTTGTCTTGATTTGTAGCGTCACCAATATCACAACAGGAACAGGGGCACAAGGCCGCGAAATGAAGCTGTGCTAAAATCAATGATTTATGCCCTTGGAATAATATATTCGTGATTCGTATGGCTTTGCTCCTATTTCATGCTGGTTTCTATCCGAATCCTTTGCATGCCATCCATACTTTCTCCCCAAGTCGGCTGCCTCTGAGCGTTGAACTTATGAGGTTCCGGCGCTCGAGCTCATGCTCCTGTACGTCTTCCATACCTTCAAGAGCGGCCAAATTTATAGCCATGCCTGACGTGTGTGTCGAGGCAACCAACATAACCGCGAAAACGCGCAAATCAGCAAACTTTTGCATTTGTGCTCAAAGTATTCGTAAATTAGAAAGTTGCTTATGCAATTTTCTAATGTAAATTCGAAAAATAACCTCAAAAACTACAAGTATATACAAATATCCTGTAGAGCAGTGGTTCCCAACATTTTTTGTGCCGTGCCCCACTTTAGGTTTTCTAAAGTTTTTATGCTCCCCTTTTATTTATCATTTGCTCCCCGGTTTGACCGGGGCAAAAGGGTTAAACACGTGTCGAGTACATCTTCGAACCCATTAAAAACATAAGAAATATAAATTGAAAAAGAATTGCAATTGAGTAAGACGTCAAACTCTGATATATACCTATAGCTAAAGCAATATTTCACGACGCGACGGTGCTCTTCATCTATTTCCATTACAGCAAATGTTACAATTTCCTGGCATGGGATAAAGCCACGTCTGTTTAGTTTTATAACGATAGACTAATCTATACACGCTGGCGATAAAGCACCGGCCACGGCACAGCGAAACGAATCTATGTATTGTGAAGTCATTAACGTATTCCCGGCGACCAGGTAACGACAACGTCAACATTATTTATTCACCGTAAAATGCTCTTTATGCCTGTGATATTGGTAACCAAGTATGTATTCCGATTGCACAGAGAAAATCTCGCCAACAATAATGCACTAAATCGCTTGGACAAGCGCAATTTATCAGTTTATAGCGCACAAACGAGTGGTAATCATGCCACCATAAACAGAAAACATGTACATATAATAATCTAGCGTAGTTGTCGTATTTCCTGATCAGGATATAAATTGGGTTTATCAGAAAATGATTGATTCCATTTAACTAAATATATTATTAGCTCAAGTCACATATAGATTACGTAATTGCTGGCCCATACCTACACATCATGTCATGTTCTAATCGATACGAAGAACCATAGAAAGATAAAACAGAAAAAGTAGAACGTTATATGTGTTGCCTATACTATATAATATTCACACAATGTCACTTCTAGTTCGGGAACGTGTACGTATTATTTATTTAATCAATACTACAAATAAGTCAGTAGTATAATGAAATGGGTAAATACGCATAAATTCTTAATTAATCTGTAAATATTCAGCTCTCATAGCACGTATCGACGTACACATGTGGTAATAGAATACAAAATTCAGCAGCGACGTAAGCAGGCTCCAAGGTGGTAATGAATGTTCCTGGTAGTGTGCTGTAATCATCAGGGACATACGTGGATGCCTCATCTGAAGCGAACAATTTCAGGAAGACACTTGGAAGAGATTTGCTACACTGTGTATGGTAGGATGTTCAGGTCCTGGCCCCCACTGCAGTCACGTCATGCTCAGCGGCATAACCACATTGTTATGTCGAGCGAGCACCGAGCACACAAGGCGACTATCAGATACAAACATTAGACGCATTGTTGTTAATTGCACTCATTTATAATTAACCACAACGTAAGCGGCTTTGATGCGCGATAATTAATTCTCCGAAAGCTGTCAAAAAGAGGTGAGAGTGAGGATGCAAAGTTGGTGCAGGAAGAACACTAGGCAAGAAAGCTTCCTAGGGTTCATTAAAGTTTAAATAAGCAAATGAGCGAGTGAGCGAGTGATCGCCAGTGACTCGATAATGCTTTCAGAGTGCGTATGCTCCTTTTTCCTCAATGGGGATGGCAATATAGCAAACAACTCGCAACAATATCGCACAATAGATGATTGATGTGCACTTGAATGTATGACGGGCTGCCTACTCACGCAGCATGTGTATCTAGCATATTACACGCGGCCATAAGATGCCAGCACAATAGGCTGTTGATTTTGTTCAAGCACGTCGCGGCGCGCACCGGCTGAAAGAAAGCTTACGTACATACGTGCTTGTTGGACGGCCCGGTCGGTGGACAAAAAGGCAAGAACAATGCAATCGTCGTCGTCGTCGTGTGGTGGATGGAATTTTATGGCATGTTGACCTTATTGCGTTAGTACAATGTGTCAATAAAAGAGAAGCGCGAACTTGCGGTGCGGACGCGATTTTCTCTTCTCTGTAATTTCATCCGGATGGAGGCATGCATGTTACGCAAACATTTTGCAATTTCTATGAGAATCGCACACATTTATCAACCGCTTTAAAGCACCGCAAGGAATAGCAAGTAAGGAGAAGGACTATAAATAACTTGGAATCGTTTAAATGACAGTGAAGCAGGGACCACTTTATGTAATTAAATAGAATTGTCTTTGCATTTGCTTTCTTTTTGTTTACTTATTCACGTGCTCTACATAAACTATAATGCTTTTAGTTGTAGCTATGGGGCAAAAGCAACAGTTTTTATATTTTGTGCATGAAATATTTATAGGTTAAGTATATTTCTTAATGCGTTGGCTGCCACAGCCAATTTCACATGTCTCTTCTAGGAAGCCAACGTCCTTTAATCATATTATATTATTAAAAACGTGAGTTATAGTACATAGTTATTAAAAAACTGCCTAAACAAGTATTTTTCTCAAAGAAAAGGTGGTACGAATTATCTTGTAGT
Source organism: Aleochara bilineata (assembly GCA_003054995.1). NCBI lineage: Eukaryota > Metazoa > Arthropoda > Insecta > Coleoptera > Staphylinidae > Aleochara > Aleochara bilineata. The sequence goes on from NBZA01000622.1 coordinate 80,951, forward strand.
TGGCATATGTAACAGAAATCTCTTCGTTGAAGCAAACTACGAGTTTTTTCGTACTCACAACCCCAGTCAGCCTTGTAGCTTTGCTAAAGCTGAATCAAAGACATTCACTCATATTCGTCAGTAGCATCTCAGATATTAGGGTGCAGTACATTTACGTCTTTCATTTACGTCATGAGTGTGTTTTCGTTATTCTTATTGTTCTTGTGTTGTTATAAACTTTGTATAATTATGTTTTCTGTTTATGTAATAACCATATATACTACGCAATTAATCATATATTCACTAATATGGCAGATAAACAATAACAACAAGTACGTGGTATTTCGTAGTTGGCAGCCAACGTCTTAAGGACTTTACATTATATTTGGAAGTTTGTAAGATAGGAACAATGCCTTTTAGGATGAGATAATTTGAAATTATCTTGTCATAAATTCGATTGGATGGTCGACTAAAAGAAGCAAGTATTTTCCAAAGATGGTATTAAGAAAAGTGCAGGGGGCGCCGTGGAAGCTTGAAGTAATGAATGGAATTGACGTGTTAAGCCCTTGAAAGTAAATATACCCTCTTGTCTTGTCTTGGCCTGCGCTAATGGAATTCGTTCAAGTATTCAAGCATGCAGTGGTTGCGTAAAGGGATGTAATAGTACTCTTGGTGGCAATATGCGCCTGGGCTTGTGGGTGAAAGCCACTCGAGTCGTTTTAAATGCCTTCGGCTTCGCGGACGCGGCCGCAGCCGCAGCGAGCAAGTTTTCGTCGAACGCAAATTGCCGATGACTGGCTCTCTTATAGTTCTCCCAACTTTACAGCAGCACGCTCGATTTACATCAAGTTTGTTCAATGGTTTTCGCACTTTGCAGTGGATGCCGTGTATGCAGCCGCGCACGCCATCCACAACATCATGCTGGAGGAGTGCGGCCATCCGTTCAGATTTTGCGAAACTCTTCGACCGGCGCCGTCCGGGACCAAAGTTCTGCAGCACATCCGCAACGTGACATTCACAGGTGGGTGCTAATTGCTTATTCACCACCGCTAATTATTCTTGTTCCTATTAGCGACAATCCGCTACCAGGATGAAAAACGCACATACATACATACATAGGTTGGCATTAATCAATACCACCTGTGCGTTTGACGCGTTTACAACGCGCAAATTTGTCACAAATCATCTTTTATTGAATAATTACTTAAGCGTTCCCTCTGATTCTGATCTTGATTCATAGGTTATGTGCCAGCGGCGGGAACGCAGACCCGAGTGTCGCAGACGATTAGGAATTTAATTGCTCGGAGCGATTATATTCTGATTTAGATTATCTTACTCAAGTTCTGTTATGATTTTCAAATGCTTCAATTTGGGAACGTTTCTTAGGATTTAATTGAGTATTGATTAAAAGCGTTTGATTGCATTTGTGAAATGCAAATTCGCCACGTTTCTTTCATGAAAGAGTTGCGCGTGGAATCCTGTCAACTGCGTTTGAGATTGACGTCAAAATGATGAATATGCTGAAGAGCCCATAGAAAAGACTGAAAATATAATATAATATAATATAATAATATAAATCTTAAGATACATTAAATTTTCTTTAAAAAATAAGTTTATTTAGTTTAAATATGTATGTAAAGTTGCATATATTCTGAACAATTAGAAAGTCTTGTTTGTATCCAAGAACAAGTTAGTAACAAGTTTGTGTTTTCAAAGTGGTTTGTTTACTTGGAAAACTGAAAACTATAGAGAAGAAAATTCAAGACTCGTTGCTCAGACATCTACATATATTCATAAGCTCTAATCTATTCAAAATTACATTAATTAATTATACACTCATATATGATTCATTAGGTACAGTTCAGTTAATAATTTCAAGACGTCTTAGGCTCCGAAATTATTTGAAAAGTTTTGACTTTACTGAAATTTATTTGCAGGTACATACTGCGAACATTTTTAAAACTTTGCTTTTGGCTTTTACTTTGCTAATACGCCCGATTTTATTCTATAAAGTTAAAATAAGCATCGCCAATATGAATAAATCCAGAGCAAGAAAACTTTTCACTTCTCTAACTACCAGCAGATCTCGACTTAAATTTCCACTGAATAGTTTTAAACTTATAGGTTTTTACAGAGTTAATATGGAATTAAGTGCTTTTTATTCTATTGAAAAGACCATTTGAAGACGTACTTATATTTTTTAATAACATCCCTTTCAAATATAATCTATGTACCTATGTAGGCAGCCAGTAATACCTACTTCATCAACTCAATGATATTGCACGCTTTATTATACAATATTTCATATTCCAGGCCGGCAGAGAACAGAAGTGCGATTCAACGAGGACGGCGATGCGTTTGGAAGTTATAATATCTATCAATATCAACGTCACGACGATGGAAAATACGACTACGTGCAAATTGGCGCTTGGAAGGAAGTGTACGTATATTTTTACTATAAATAATTCATAATCTTGCTTTCGGCATGCTTTTTTCGAACAATAAGTTTATAAAAAACATTAATACTAATAGAATCTCAAGGACAAGAATGACAAGTGACAATCACTTGGAGGATAAGCTCTTTTTGCGCTGTACGCTTGTACGAAAAGCAAAGTTAATATAAACATAAAAGAAATCCACAAGATTCACATGCTCGGAAGCAAGATTCAATAAAAGTTGAAGATTTCCTCCGGTTTTCTTTCTGGCTTTGACTTGCGCTATTCGTTTGTTCTCTATTCAATAAGTGAGTGAGTACTTTACTTACTTTTTCATTTAGGATTCAACTCGTAACTCTACGAAATATTCGTTGTAAAACTTAGTAAGTACACTACTCTCCAAGAACATCCTATGCAATAAATGTGTGCTTTGGACTGCCTATAGTCAGAGAACGTTCTATTTAATCAAACGTATTTTTCAAACATATACTTCCTCGTTCTTGTTTATTCTATGACAGTTTTCAATTGAACTTTCTGGAAGTGAGTGCAGAAAATAGGTCGACAGAAGTGATTAACCGCTTTTCACTGCAATTGTAAACGAGTTAGGTATAAGCATAGGGAAAAATGACGTGAACACGCACAGAATCAGATTAATTATGCATGGTTGTCGCTTTTCTTGAATCAATTGCTGGAATGAAATTAACTGGCGCCGACAGATGCAAATGCGCCGACGTCACTCGTCACTCTAGGCAAAATCAAAATTCGGAAAGAGCTTCCCAACCCATCTGATTAAATACAATATTTCATTGAAATAAAAGCACAATGACGGGCGTGAATAGCTAGAAAAGTGCATTGAAAATATGAGTGATGGATGCAACTTTAATCTCGCGAAAGCCGCATGAAATATTCGCGAATTGCGATAAAATGCGCAAGCAACATTGAGGCCAGCGGCCTCAAATATTTAATATGTATTCAAATAGCGGATTCGTATAATTGAATCAGACTCAAACTGCGAATAATTTATTCAGACTCATGCGCAGCTCATACGGTGTGGTGTGCCTGCCTGCATCGTTTAATGAATATTTCCTCGCCACGACTCGACTCGATGCGGTAAATAACTGCAATACTCTGCCTCCGGCCGACGCGGATTGATTTCTTACGCTCGTTGGGTTGCATACCCACCGTTACATAGTATGTATCTACGCATGCAGCAAAAAGTGGCTAACGAGTAATTAACTTCCTGATAAACTTAAACTTTTCCGATTGGAAATTTCTTGCTGGTGGGAAAGTTTTTGATTTATCTCAAAGACGCGCGAGCAATTTTCAGCACGGATTAAACGATTCCAGCCGATATTGGCCCGCCGAATCTATAAATCCGAATTTATTCCACCTGTCCGGGCACCCAATGCACTGCAGTCTCGCTGAAGTTGAGTTTTTCATCGCTTCGTAATTTCTTCACTCAGCCAGCGAGACTTCAGTCAGTCGAAGCGAACGAAGCACCATACATAAACTTTGAGCCATAGGAAAAACAAGAGCGTATATACTTTGAACTGAACCCAAACGCAGGTTTTTATTTACTGGATGAAGGCATGCTTTCAGCCTTGATTCTGGTTTCCAAAAGTGTAAAAACAGACTTCACACTGTAGTTTATTCTACCTATGTGGCTCGTAAATACCTATCTTAATGTAAATTACCTACTTTGAATCTTATATTTTGCTCATTTTCAGAGGCAACCCAACAATAAACGGAAATCTGTACAAGAAAGAGTAAGTCAATTCAATATGTTGTTGATTTTGCGGAAATGTCGTCAATCGGGCAAAACACGCTGAGTGCTCCAAACTTAAAACAAATATTTTGCACTCTGCCAATAAGTGGGTCAATAATGACAAAGTGCATGCCTTGGTTTCGCTCGAAAACAAGCGCAATGGTAGCCAACTCTGCCGATTAGACATTCATCTGCTGCGTTCGCAATCATCCAAGTCGATTTATCCGACATGCAGCGACGCTAAAATGACATATCGATTTCAGATTGAATTTGAATCTGGAGCGGCTCCAGTGGCGTGAGACGGACACCATTCCCACGTCGACGTGCAGCCATCCCTGCCCGTCCGGTCACATTCGGAACTATCAAGTGAGTACTCGTACATATCCGCAAAGAAATTCATTTATCAAAGAAACACCCACTGGGACAATAAACAATTTATTCAAAACTCTGCAGGATCAATGCTGCTGGGTGTGCGTGGCGTGCCGGGAAGATGCGTACGTCTACAACGACACGTGCAAGGCCTGCTTGCCGGGGTACGCGCCGAATGACAACAAGACCGAGTGCACCAAACTGGAGGCGCTGGTTATCGATTGGCTGAACCCCTGGGCACTGGTGCCTTTGATCTTCAGCTCCGTCGGCATCCTCTTCACGCTCTTCACCACCTGCGTCTTCATCCGCTTCAACCGCACGCCCGTGATTATGGCCTCGGGCCGCGAGCTTTGCTACGTGCTTCTCAGCGGCATCTTCTGCTGCTACTCGATGTCCTTCATCATCCTGGCGCGCCCCACTGTGGAGCGCTGCGCCGTCATGCGCACCGGACTTGGACTGTGTCTCAGCATCTGTTACAGCGCCATCTTCACCAAGACCAACCGCATCTCGCGGATCTTCAACCGCGGCGTAAAGAGCATCAAACGGCCAGTATACACCTCCCCCATCTCCCAGGTGGCCATCTCGCTTGGTAGGCACTAATTTATCCAGCACAGCGTGTTGAATTGATTAATAACACGTGGGATTTAATTCAGGCATCGTTTCCATTCAACTGATTGGCGCGATTGTCTGGCTGGTCATTGACAGGCCGGACATTCGGGAGATATACCCGTACCCGCTGGTCGCCGTGCTGACCTGCCGCGTGTCGACCTTTGCCATGGTCATGTCGCTCGTCTACAACATGATTCTGATCATTCTCTGCACCTGGTACGCATTCAAGACACGCAAGATTCCGGAGAACTTCAACGAGGCCAAGTATATCGGCTTCACCATGTATTCCACTTGCATCGTCTGGCTGGCTTTCCTCCCCATCTACTTCGGCACGAACAATGACTACACTGTGAGTATCTCTTCCAGCATAAAAACAAACACATTTGTTGCCTGCTGATTCTTCCTGGGCGGAAACCACGTTTCAGATTGAAATATCACCGACTTTTCTCATTTCCTGCGCTTGATTTATTGCGTCTATTGTGCCGCACCACATTCATATCCTTAGCAAATGTAAACTGTTTCACAATCAATGCTTTGATTTCGTTGCAATCGCAGATTCAAATCGTCAGCATGTGTATGTGCTTGAACATCAGTGCAACAGTTGCCCTCGGCTGTCTCTTCACGCCGAAAGTCTACTTGGTGCTCTTCCAACCCTACAAAAACGTGCGCCAAGGCAATGGGAATCAGGTATGCAACCCAAAACGCAAAACATAATTGTGTTACATATTTGAGTTCATCGTTCGGCGATTCCTTATTAAATTTACTTGCAAATTTGCTTGCGACCGTTTCATCGTTTAGAGTCATTGATTCAAGTTGTCGTCCTGTTGGCGACCAACGACGGCGCTAGTAATTGATGGCTCTCGTCCCGGCAATTTCAGCAATTTAGGAGCGATGACCAAACGTAAACGTCCACAAATTCCATAACAAGTGTACTTCAAAAATATGCTTTTAATTTCGTTTTCCTCCCTTTATATATGTATGTACATACTTTCACCATGACAACGAAGTGAAGTGAAGAGAAGAGAAGAGAATTAAGCTAATCTCAGCTTAATGTTTTTAATATCGTTAGCATTAAGCATCTGGGTAGGATAAAGTAATAGGATGACATTATCACCCAAACCCCGGCCGGCGAGAGGCACTTCTACTGATTGCAGGTCATAACCAGAGCCCGTGTAACATCGCTACATGGGCAATTGTTGCGGAATTGAAGCTGCAATGCAACGCAATGAAACGAGTGTGTGTGTCGTGTGATTGCAGGGAGGCGGCGAGCGACCCGCGTACAGCATGCGCTTCGCCGGGCCGCGCTCGCAGACCGTACAATCAATGACCAACAACTCAAGATCGTCGCCGAAATTGGGCCAGCGCCACTCGAACGGCGACCCCAACGCGCTGCCGAGCCCCAGCATCGAGGAGAGTTCGCTCAGCTAAATCACCGCTGGTACGCCGACGCAACGCCGTCGGACCTCGCGCCGCCACCAACGACAGCGCACTGAAGTCGCCGCCACCGTCTCACGCAAACCAAATGTAAACGTAAACGAAGACGAAGAGGTGCTCGAGACGCAGGTTTGAAGATGAATTGATTCACTTTGTAAAGTATTTTGCATCTGCAGATGCAATCTTGCTCCTTTCGACTGCGTAAATTGAATCAGTTTGTTTGTTGACAAGACTTACAAGACTTACGTGTCAATATTTTCACCTACAAAGGATTTTTGTAAAGCACGAACTCTTAAGACTGCAATGTACTTGTACTTGTACTTATACTTATACTTTCTTACTTATTAACATCTTGATCGTTGATCGTGATACACATATACCAGGATTTTGTTTAGAACGTTGCAAAGCTGTAAAACCATCAAACGTCGGGTAGAATTTTGAACCTACCTAGAAATATACCTATATCTCTCTAACTTAGAGATAATTAGTACTCAGTTCGTTTTCACCTAAGAATTTGAAACTGCCTATTATTTGCACTGCACCAATAATCTGCTACGTCTAAATCGGTCTAATCCATAAGGACTGAGTGACACAAATTAATTTGCATTATATTTACATCTTATATACTTTTTTTTGGCTTTTTTACCCTCTGTAAATTTGTGGTCAACGCCTATTTTACTTGCCTTGGGCGTTTTAATTCCCTTTGACAGTTTTACAGCTTTGATATGTTCTAAAAAAATCGTACTGTAGGTAATTAGAACATGAATCACTGAAACCAATGCTTCCTCTCGTACTCATGCATACCTCATTAACGCAGGCAACCAATCATACATATATGTACCTATAGGAAATCAAAGTATTTTTATCGAAAGCAACATATTGGTTCCTACATAGAATTGTACCTGTAGTTACATACACTTACAATTAGATTGTTGTTTATTAATAGTTAACTAATTATCGCACTAGGGAATAACTCATAGTTAGTAATTAATAATAATAAATCAATTAATCGTCATGGAGGATACACTCGTTGTGACTTCTAATTGTTTAGTATACACTCTAATTTGGACGTTTTTCAACCTCTTTGGAGGATAAGGAAAGAGCTGCGGTGCTATGATCTATGTACTTGTTATTGGCAACGTTAAAGAGTAAAATCTTAACATTGGTGTGTAGTTTTACTGCAATTGCAATTGCATTTTTATTGTATTTGGGCAATTAATACAAAGCAACTCTATAGCGATAACATAATGTCAATGTCAATTTAACTATTGAATGGGTAAACTACACATACATACATACATACATACATACATACTTATCAGTATTATAAATGTGCGTCGTTAAATTATGAATAATTAATTAATGTGTAGCACAATTTTAGCAAAAAGTTACAGATAATCGGTAATTATTGAAATGTCTCTATGTACCTAATTAAACAAATCAAAGAGCTCAATTTATTAATGTTTTAGTCAGAGTCAGAGTCTGATAAGAGTTTATTAGGGTTTAAGGTTATGTTGACTTATTGAGATTTTATTCCAAGAGCGAAGAGCGAACTGAAAGCGATCAGTTGATTCGCCGACTATGACATTCGTAGTCCTAGAACTAGAACTACTCGTATGTAGTAGCATATCGAGTTCGAGTTAGTATCGACTATATAGTTGATAACTTAAACGACTGCTGATTTTGGAAATGTGATATTAAGAGAACATTTAGAATGAATATCGTACAAGTTGGGCTTGCACTGTAAACAATAAGAATACTAGACGTAATAGCATATGAAAAGTGTAGGTAATCCAAGAAAAAGAATTAAGTACACAGGATGATAGACACGGTTATGAATTGAAAATAACAAAATTCACATTGTTTTGTCTTACCATGTATAATAATACCTATAATCAATTGTTAATTAATTTCTCTCATTAAGAGTTTATTTAGTTTTCCAAATAAAAGAGTATAATACTTGTCAAAATGAATGTGTAATAAAAAAAATAAAAATTATAAAATTGTGTTTAGTGCTGAACATTTCACAAACTAATAATTGCTTCTGACAAAACAGAGCAATTCCTGGAAAATAATTCATATAACTTTCCACTAACTACTTTCTATCATAAAATTGAAATTAAATTTCTTCACCGGTTTTACTTTTCAGCAAGCAAGGAAAACCTGCAAGAAATAAGAGGCAAAAGTAAGTATCATCTATCAGTACCTAAGTTTAAAGCAGATATTTCCTTTGAACTTCACAAGAGATGCAAGAAATGAGCCAACATTACTTGCACGAAGCTCTATCTACTTAAATATTTCAATATCGTAATGGCATCGCTTGGCAGTCCAAGCGCGAATTATTCAATAGCACCCACAGGTAAGTAGTTAGCAGTTTCAATGCATGTCCAGATTTCGTTCTACACGCTATGGCGATAAAGCTGCGTTGGATCAGTCGCTAGATTATGATAAATTAACAGCAGCAAATTATTACACACTGGAACTCGTATTTCCGTTCTAAATACAGCACCAGCAGCAGCAGAAGCTCACGCGTGAACACCTAATTGAAATCGTGCACAACGCCGGATTTGCTCTCGCTGAAATTATTTGATTAACGTACAGTGGGAAAATTAGTTATTCCACTGTTGATATTGCTATTATACTTATCCGATAAAGCAGCAAAGTCAAGATGAACAATGTCTTTGTTTCATGTGTATGCATGGTTGCTTTCTATCTGCATGTAAGTTAGGTTATGTTAACATAATTCACAATAACAGTGATTTCATTAAATATGTATTAATGCAAGCAGAAATATACGCAGACAACACATGCGTACAACGAATGCACATTCGTCGTGCACAGCAAAGAGAAGCCATTTCCCGGTTAGGAACATCCTCTGAGGGCGGCGGGAAAGGAAGTATGAATGGCAGGATACATGTCACATGACCGGATATCTATTTAATCTACTATTGTGACGCGGGGACGTCGACGTCGACGAGCAACCAGCATGACTATTTTTTGTTTGCTTCTCTCCAAGGAAAATGTATGCGCTAAGAAAAAAGGTCAAACCATTCAATGAATCATTGAATTGCGTGTCATCTTAATAATAGCAATAAGCTAATGGGGAGACAGGATAACTCAAGATAGAAATGAGATTACCTAATGGCACACTCAAGTGATTGTAATTGAATAATCATCTTGAGCCATTTTGTGATTCTGCTCTTGTTCGCTACCAAGTGTACTGACAATAAGTATCTATATAAGTACTAATTTCTCTTTACATTTTTGATAAATTCATGTATTTGCTGAGGTGGTATCTCATCATGATGATGATGATGATAATGATGAAGATGAGTTACCAGTCAGTTATCATCTATTCCCCACCCAAATTGAGTAAATCATTGCAAGAGTGGCATGGCGTGGCCCGAGTAAATGCAAAACGACATTCGAATGCGTGATTAAATGAGTGGAATGATTAGAGGGCCTGCTGTTGCGAAGAAGACGCGGTGTGGACGTGTGCTCGCTACCAGCGAATTGTCAGTGGTTGATCACCGATCGACCTGGCCACTCTTGCGCTAGTGAGTGCACCAGCATCTGCATCTGTTTGGCGGTTCGGTGTCGGTGTTTCCATCAGTGATTGACTGTGTCTGGCTGTGTGGTCTGCCTTATATTGTCTAAACTTCATGTGGTGTGTCGTTCAATTTAGTTATTTATTAATCCTATAATTGATTAATGGCTCCACGTGGATGTACCTTCTGGTAACTATGAACTAAATCACTAAATTCTCATTAATCTTCCTTGGTGTCTTGACAAACAAACAATAAGGCGCTAATCATTTGTCGCTTGATGAAAATGTGTCACGAGGAGACCCTAACTGCCACAGCTCAGTGTCTCCCCCATGTCTAGTCATCTATCGCGCGTTCATTGCAGTTTGTTATCACTGCGTGTGATTTACGAGGATAGGATGCCCAAATTAACAATGTTATAGAAGTACACTGACTGGCGTGGCCCCGTTGCCGGATGTGCGCAGTTATGTAAAACCTGGACCAGAGTCTAGGTTTTCACTCACTATCCGATCAACTATACATCCCTGGAGTCTCCCAGAAAAACAAGAAAACCAAACCCAAGTAGAGCGCACTAAGTACTTCCAGTACTTTCAGTTGATTCTTTCCGATTGCTTGAGATAATCACTTGCTCGTTTAAGAAATTGTGAAATTCGGAATTCTTTTCAGATTGCATCGGGCATTGGTGATGAGCTGACGTTGTACTCCGCACTGGTATAGAGTGAACACTACAAGAGAACAGTTAGTAACGCTTAAGAATAAGATTGATACGTTGAGAAAATGGCTGAGCGAAAAGAAGAAGACTGCATGGACGCCACGATACTGAACCGTCATGCCGAGGAAGCCATCGAGTTGCCCACACTCGGAGTGTCGGCGATCAAGAAGGTGGCTGTGCCAGAGCGCGGCGCCTGGGGCAGCAAACTGGACTTTATCCTCTCCGTCGTGGGGCTAGCCATCGGTCTCGGGAATGTCTGGCGCTTCCCGTATCTGTGCTACAAAAACGGCGGTGGCGCTTTTCTCGTTCCGTACTTCATCACGCTCTTTCTGGCTGGCATTCCCATGTTCTTTCTCGAATTAGCCCTGGGCCAAATGATGACAATCGGTGGGCTGGGTGTATTTAAAATTGCACCTATTTTTAAAGGTAAGTCACTTAACCTCAAAATGATGTCATTTGTTTCTTATAAAACTAATCAATTGCCAGGAATTGGTTATGCAGCAGCTGTAATGTCCTGCTGGATGAACATATACTATATTGTTATTCTTGCGTGGGCAATTTTCTACTTTTTCATGTCGCTTCGTTCTGATGTTCCATGGAGAACTTGTAATAACTATTGGAATACGAAGTTCTGTGTGAATCCTTACGATAGAGGGCAGCTGCATTGCTGGGAACAGTACAATGCCAATAATAC